>JAQQPU010023674.1:0-13139 GCA_029168905.1 Artemia sp. Kazakhstan ARC1039 | reverse complement strand
GAGAGGCAAATGGGGCCTGTACCCTCTTGGGTTTTCACCCCCCCCCCTCTAAATTTTGAAACATACCGTTTTCGAGGTATTTTCATTGACATATGTTTTTTAGCATTGTAAATGGGAAAAAAAACAATATTAATCTAATGAAACTTTTGAAAAATAATTCCCCCCCCCCTACTTTTTTATGAATTGACGCCAAGGAGCAAGTTTCAAAAACCATTTTATTATTTGAAACTATAAACTTCAAATTCTAAAAATTTCAAAATTTGTGTATAAGCCATAAAATTTTTAAGATAGCAAATTTACATTTCAATCACATGTCACATCAAAATGGAAAAGAAACCTTAATTTCCTTTTTTTTTTTTTTTTTTTTTTTTTTTTTTTTTTTTTTTTTTTTTATTTATACAAATAAAAAAAAAAAAAATATTTGAGTCTTAAAGAACTTCAATTGCATAAAACTACTTGATTTGAATTCTTCAAAAAAAAAATGCACCCTCAAGAAAAGAAGGAAAAACAAAAACATCATTTAAACTGAATTATAAAAAAGAGGGATATTTAATATAGGCTAAAATAAAGAAAATTATGGAGCCAAAGCTATACGAGATATACTTTTCAAGCGAAATCCTTCTAATAATTTACCTTCACATAAGGAAAAATTCAAGAAGAATCCTACAAGATCTTCTTTTGTTCATTTGAGGGCATTTTTGTTCCTAGAGTTATAGACAAGTTCATTAATTCCACTAGAAACATAAGGACTAGTAAAAAATTATGGGATGAATATTTGAGAAATGGTACTAACTTCCACAGCCAGAAATGGTTTCATAGCCAAATTAACTTCATAAGTTTACCCTTAATAAAGATCTATTTCAGGATGCATGAGCAGCATTATGCCAGCGCATTTTCCATCCCTAACGCCAATCCTACTTTTATGAGCACTCTGAAGTACACTGCTATTGTGAAGTGTACTTCACAATGTAAAGTAACAATGTGTTACAAACAATTTTTGGGAGTATTTGAAGCCTTGTTATCAGATGTACAGGAGGCTTCAGTTTTATATTTCAAAGATCCCTCAAAATATTTGGGACCAAAATTTCACCTTTTGTGTTCCCCTCCCCCTCCTAAGACCAGGACCTTAGTAAACTGATGAATAAGGTGAGCAATGCTGCTTGAGTCCCAAGCCTTTTTTATGTAATTTATCACCAGAATTGCGCTAATGTNGAAATTTGTTGCTTTTTTACAATTTTCATTGAAAATACCATGGCAGTGTCATGAGCGGCTAATTTTCAGGTGGGCAAGCCCATATTATGTCAATTGCACCGCATGTAATTTACATTAACTGCCATCCTCATAGACTCAACCTTGTTTTGGGGAATTCCATTCAGAACTTGAGGTGAATGGCATCTTTTTTTGCCACTCTTCCAGAGCTGTACTGTTTTATCGAGAATAGCAGTACACTCTACCAACTGTTTGTTAATGTTCAGAAAGCCACTGGCATAACTGTTCTTCAGCTGGAGTAATCATCTACTACAAGATGGGCATACTGGAATAGATCGGTAATGAGAGTTATGAGAGATCTAATGTTGATATTTAGTGAAAAGTCTCTTAGGAAATTGTTGGATTTCAATACTATCGTTAGAAAATATATTTAAATATATAAAATTATTCTATAAAATCAAACTATACAAAATACATAGTTAGAAAATATTCTTAGAAAAATGAGACCTTGTCGGTTCTCAGTGTTACAATATAACCGTATATTAATTTCCAACTTAAGTTCTGTCTGTATTCATTAAACACTTTTAAATTGCTTCTTACTATTATTAGTCTATTTTGGGAGAGGCCTGTACTAACCACTGTGAAGAAATGTTGCTCTTCAACAACTGTGAGCCGACCCATTTAGCGGGCCCACAGAGGTTACTTAGCCCCCCTTTAGTTCGGAATGAAATGACGGCACCGCTATTGATATCAAAAATCTGTTTTTAAGAGTTTTGGTTACTATTGAGCCGCGTCACTCCTTACCTACAATTTGCTACCACGAACTGTTGTACCACGAACTCTTTGATCACGCATAAGGTAATTAAAAGAAGTCAAGCCTGTGATGAGTATTGCCTTGCTACGAAGATGAAAAAGGAAAATAGAATGCTGCGGTACTTTAGCGTCGCTAACGCTACTCCCCTTACCCTTAATTCCCACAGGCTGCAATTTGCAGGAAAAAGCAGTTAAAACTACGTATTTCATTTGCAGAGAAAACGTGCAAAAATACTAGTAAAATAACAACTATACAAAACGCAAGACAATAGGTTATTTGTATCACGTCTTTTAAACCCCTTCTTACTTGGTTGAAAAGTGTCATAAGGATTTTTTACCCTATGAAGCTTATGCAGAGATATCGCTGAGAGTTGATTTCGCCTTGTCTTAACCTCCTGACGACCCTTGTCACTCTGGTTGGACATAGAGTTAATTATTTTTAGCACGATAGTTATTGGTTGAAACGTCATCTACGTACCACAGTTGGAATCAGCGGATTTGGCTCGCCATGTGTAATTTTTTTTCACCTTGTTATTGGTATTATAAGAGTTATACTTGTATTAAAGAAATTGAGGAAAGTTCGAAATTGAAGAAGAGCAGGGGGACAAGAGGTAAAAAAAAATTCATAATTTTTCTTTGAATGAAAGGTGGAGCATGGAAAAAGAATAAGTTTTCTCAGAAGAACTACAACCTTATTTTGGGAGGAATTTTTCCATATATATCCATTAAATCATCTACTGGTTTGTGACTAAAGTTCAATGTCTACTCCCGTAGACATCGGTTCTCAATCGAGTATTTAAAGTTAGAAACATAAGGGTTGAAAGAATAGAAGAACTTCCTAGTTCAAATGTGTTTACTTTACTTTCGCTTATGGTCATCTTTAAAAGTGGAGAACCATGTTTTCTCATGAATTTACCGTGTCTGATGCCTTGGCAACCATCGACGCTAGTGATGTTGAGAACCATTTCTGCAGATGAAAGAGATGACCTCTTTTAGCCCCACGATACAGAACTTGAAGATGCAAGTGAAGATGAAGATCCTAACAGCGACTTCCTTCCAGGCGATGAAAGCATCATCGATGAGGAAGTATCTGAGCTTGAGTTTGATTTTGAAGATGACATAGCTCTAGCCAAGCGGGCTCAAATATCGCAGCGACCTATGAAACGACCAAAATTGATGAAATGGAGAGAAAAGACGAGGTTTGAGATTCCCTTGGGTCCAGAAAGAGATGAAGTTATCTTTACTGACCATTCTGATTGGAAACTGGAAGAGTTTTTCACATAGAACTTCCCCTAGTCTTTTTTCGACGAGACAGCATATGCCATAGACTACACCTGTTAAAAAAAAAGTGCCACAAGAGCCTGAATGTCTGGTGACGAACTTAAGACATTTTTGGAGTTGTAATATTGATGGGCAATCTCAAATATCCTCAAATCGAAATATACTGGAAGGCGCAGTACCAAGTAAACCAGATAGCAGAAAATATTGAAAAAAAAACGTTTCTTCGCTCTAAGAAGCAATCTGAAATTTATTGTAGCCGAGGAAATTTCTGATGACATTAAGAAGAACAATGGGCTGTGGAAAGTTCAGTCATTTATTGACAGTTTACATACCGTTTGCCCCTCTTTCCCGAGGGCAAAAATTGTTGAATTGACGAGCAAATGATACTTTTTTGCGGGAAAACATCGTAAAGGAAGTATGTAGCCAATAATTCAAACCTTGTTGGCCTCAAAAACTTTGTCTTTTTGCTAATCCAAAGGGCCTTGTACGTGACTTAGAGATTTATCAGGGTGCCACTACGCTTCCTGAAAGCATACGATGCCATGGCCTTGCAACTAGAATCGTACTCAGGCTATCTCAAACTCTCCCCCCCTCAGATCTTGCCTCTACTTTGATCGATTTTTCAACTCAAAAAAATACTTGATCTTCTTTACGAAATGCAGATAAATGCAATTGGCACAATCATGCGAAATAGATTTAAAACAGAGACCGCACCTCTGAAGCCAGAGAAAGAAATGAAGAAGAAAGGGAGAGTGTTGAAGGTACCATTTGTGCAAGACGATTGAAAACTAGCCATCACGGAATGGTTTGATACAAGACTTGTGACACTAGGTCCGAATTGCAAGGCAGTAGAAGAAGAGACAACAGTGGAAAGATGGAACAAAAAGCAGGGGCAGAGGATCACAATCTCTCGCCCAAGGTCTGTAGCTGACTACAGCAAGTACATGGGTGGAGTGGACGTGGCTGTCGTATGATCAGTTATTACCGATTCGCTTCCGGAGCTAGAAAATGGACCGTAAGATCCCCTCATCATTTTATTGAAGCTACATCCTCAAACGCTTTCATTGTGATGCAGGCTCATGAAGAAAATAGCAGATCAAGCTTGAAACAAACTCATCTTACATTGTTTTCACGTTGCAGAGCAACTTCTCTGTCGGCCAAAATCAGAGCAGTATGTTGAGGAATAAGCCGATTGTGAAGTATTTGCGGCTGGTAATTTCAATGAGTGACGACTATTACCACCTGAGAGAGCTAGAGGAGCCATTCATTTACCCGAACACCACGACCTAAAGAACGCGAAGAGGTGCCGCCTTCCTGGTTGCTCAAGGAAGACGAGGTGGTGGTATGTTGAATGTAAAGTGTTTCTATGGTATGTCTTGATGGTGACAGAAACTTTTTTTTTGTTTCCACCAGTAAACTACTGGTAGAAACAAGAAAAGTAGTGTTTCTGTTTCCATGAAAAAAAAATCCTGTTTCTTTCTCTTGATGAAAATAAAAGTGTTTTGTAGTCGACATGTATGTCTGATTTATTCCGTTGGGATCCGATGTCCAAGGGAGGGGACAAGGGATTTTAGGAAGGGGAATGGAGTACAATTTTTTGGTCATTTTTGAAATCAGTGATTTTTTTTAACACATGTGGTGTAAAAATTACACGTCTTCAATACCTATGTCTATGCCGGTAGTCAGGAGGTTAAATCAAGCACAAGGCGGTTAAAAGAAACGAAGCCCTCATATCATTCTGACCTATGTCATTCCAAACCTGTGACGTATATTACCTTAATACTAAGATGAATAAGAGAAATAGGATGACATACCACCCCATTGTTCCATGTTACATACAATGAGTTCCATGAATAACACCAGTTTCGCTAGGAGAAAAGTGTACAAGTTTGCTAAGAAAAAAAAACATATAACTAGTTTCTCAAACAAAATCAACACTCAAAAAGTTCCATGAACATAAATCAGCACGCATCAACTTCCAAGAAGAAAACCAGTTTCATGACGAAAAAAATTAATATACAAGTTTCACGAAGGGAAAAAATGAACATGTATCAAGTTTCAAGAAAAAAAAATCAGCACTCAATAAGTTCCCTGAACACAAATCATAACGCAATAAGTTCAAGTAGCGCTGCTATCCTTACCTCCCAATTGCTAGGATTTGCGGAAAAACGCAGTTCAAACTAAATATTCAATTCTCAGAAAAAATATAGAAAGATGCTTTAAAAACCCAGAAAAATGGAAAAAAAACGGAAAGATGCGGAAAAATAGCAACCACCGTTACCTTGTCCTACAGAAGTTCAGTTTCAACCCTCTTTTAAGAGGTTCAAAGGGCTAGTTTCTCATCTCTAGTTGTATATTTCTCTTACACGGAGTAGGATATTTCTAGAACGTATTAGCCAGGGCAAAATTTTGGAAATAATCTGTTGGTCCTGGCGCTTGGGGTGTTGTTTCATTGGATGGAATTAAACTTTCGAGTCTTACCGAGGACAAAGAACTAAAGAAAAAACGCCTTAAAAGAAAGAAAAAAAGCCTTGAAAGAAAAAAAACGTTTGAAATAAAAAAAAAGAAAAAGAGTAGGGTTTTAGAACCCTACTAAATACGGCTATTAAAAATGCCACTTGCCCTTTGATTTCCAATCGAATGAACCCTTTTCCAAGTTTCTACGACAAAGCTTTCAATAAAAACCTTATATGCCCCAGGGTATAACTTAAAACCTTAGCCCTGGGGGCTCTGAGGGGAGTGTCATCCACAAAGACATAATTTCCCGAACTTTCAACTACGTTGAACAAAATGGCTATCTTAAAATTTTGATTGAATGTCTTTGGGGAAATTGTGGGCGTGAGAGAGGGCTTAGTTACCCTTCAGTCACCTTAGACTATTAAAAAGGGCACTAGCCCTCTTAATTTCCAATTGAATGAGCCCCTTTTGAAGTTTCTACGACAAAGCTATCTATAAAAACCTTTTATGCCCCCAGGGCAAACCTTACAGCCCTTGCCCTGAGTGCTGTGGAGAGTTTGTCATCCTCAAAGACCTAATTTCCAGAACTTTCAACTACGTTGAAAAAAATGGTTATATCAAAATTTTGATTGTATGTGTTTGGGGAAATGGTGGGCGTGAGAGGGGGATTAACTGTCCACCAATTACTTTCGACTATTAAAAAGAGCAGGGGCCATTTCAGTTTCCAATCGAATAAGCCCTTTGCGAAGTTTCTACGTCAACGCTTTCTATAAAAACCTTATATGTCCCCAGGACATAACTTACATCCCTTGCCCTGAGGTCTCTGGGGGTGAGGGTTGTCATCCTTGAAGATCTAATTTTCAAAATTTTCAACTACGTTGAACAAAAGGGCTATCTAAAAATTTTGATTCGATGTGTTTGGGGAAAAGGTGGGCGTGAGAGAAGGGTTAGTTGTCCTCCAATCACTTTCGAATGTTAAAAAGGGCACTAGACCTTTGTATTTCCAATCGAATGAACCCTTTTTCAAGTTTCTACTACAAACTTTTAATAAAAACCTAATATGCCCCCAGGGCATAACTTATAACCCTTTCCCTGAGTGCTCTGAGGGGGTTATCATCCTCAAAGACCTAATTTACAGAACTTTCAACTACGTTGAACAAAATGGCTATCTCAAAATTGTGATTGGATGTGTTTGGATAAATGGTGGGAGTGAGAGGGGGGTTAGTTGTCCTCCAATCAATTTCAACTACTAAAATTGACACTAGCCATTTCAATTTCAAATCGAATAAGCCCGTTTTGAAGTTTCTGGAACAACGCTTTCTATGAAAACCTTATAAGCCCCTAGGGCATAACTTACAACCCTTGCCCTGAGGACTGTGGGGGGGGGGGGTTGTCATCCTGAAAGAGGTAATTTACAAAACTTCAACTACATTGAACAAAATGGCTATCTCAAAATTTTGATTGGATGTGTTTAGGAAAAAGGTGGGCATGAGAGGGGGCTTAATTACCCTTCATTAACTTTTGACTATTAAAAGGGGCACTAGCCCTCTCAATTTATAATTGAATGAGCCCCTTTTGAAGTTTCTACGACAACGCTATCTATAAGAACCTTATATGCTCACAGGGCATAACTTACAACCCTTGCCCTGAGTGCTGTGGAGAGGTTGTCAGCCTCAAAGACCTAATTTGCATAACTTTCAACTACGTTGAAACAAAATGGCTATAACGAAATTTTGATTTTATGTGTGTGAGGAAATAGTGGGCAAGAGAGGACGGTTAATTGCCCACCAATTACTTTCGATTAATAAAAAGAGCACGGGCCATTTCAATTTCTAATCGAATAAGCCCGTTGTGAAGTTTCTACGACGACGCTTTCTATAAGAACTTTATATGCCCCCAGGGCATAACTAACACCCCTTGCCCCGAGGTCTTTGGGGGCGGGGGTTGTCATCCTTAAAGACCTAATTTCCAAAACTTTCATCTACGTTGAACAAAAGGACTATCTAAAAATTTTGATTCGATGTTTTTGGGGAAAAGGTGGGCGTGAGAGGGGGGTTAATTGCCTTCCAACCACTTTCGACTATTGAAAAAGGCACTAGCCCTTTCTATTTCTAATCGAATGAGCCCTTTTTCAAGTTTCTACAACAAGTCTTTTAATAAAAACTTAATATGCCCCCAGGGCATAACTTATAACCCTTTCACTGTGTGCTCTGAGGGGGTTATCATCCTCAAAGACCTAATTTCCAGAACTTTTGACTACGTTGAACAAAACGGCTATCTCAAAATTTTGATTGGATGTGTTTGGATAAATGGTGGGTGTGAGAGGGGGGTTAATTGCCCTCCAACCCCTTTCGACTATTAAAAAGGACACTAGCCATTTCAATTTCAGATCGAATGAGCTGTTTTTAAAGTTTCTACGACAACGCTTTCCATGAAAACCTTACAAGCCCCCAGGGCATAACTTACAACCCTTGCCCTGAGGACTGTGGGGGGGGGGGTTCATCCTCAAAGAAGTAATTTACAGAACTTTCAACTACATTGAACAAAATGGCTATCTCAAAATTTTGATTGAATGTGTTTGAGAAAAAGTTGGGCGTGAGAGGGGGATTAGTTACCCTCCAATCACTTTCGACTATTAAAAAGGGTACTAGCCATTCGAATTTCCAATCGAATGAGCCTTTTTGAAGTTTTTAGGACAACACTTTCTATAAGAACCTTATATGCCCCCAGGGCGTAGTTTACAACCCTCGCTCTGAGGGCTGTGGGAGGAGTGTCATCATCAGAAACATAATTTCTATCTGGAAATCAACTACGCTGAACATAGTGGCTATCTCAAATTCTGATTGGATGTTTTTGGGGGAGTGGTGGGAGTGGAAGGCGTGTTAGTTGCCTTCCAATCACTATCGACTATTAATGAGTGCAATAGTCATTCTAAATTCCTATTGAATGAACCATTTTCGAAGTTTTTACGACAACTCCTTCGATAAGAAGTGCCCTGGTCTAGAAAAAAATACATTGTGCCAACATTGTTCTTTACTTAGGCAGTGCTATTGCGCTGCGTATGATTTCTGTTCGTTTAGGGTTCCATTTATTTATCGATACTGATTTGTGATAGTTTTACGCTTGGTAGATTATTTGATTAGAATTTCGCTCGTTTTGGTTTAGTGGAGTTCTTTACTTTTCTTTGAAAAACTGGGATTTTTTCCTAGGACGCAAACCTTCTAGAGTTTTAGAGTTTTACTATGTTTTCGCCTTGTTTTAATACTCAGTAAACTGCAAATTTATGCTCTGGCCCTATGAAGGCATAGAGCTTTGGAGCCCTGTTCTTGTTAATTTCTTCCATAGTTTTAGAGTTTAACCAATTTTTTACCTTTTTTAATATTTAGTAAATTGCAAATTTATGCTCTTGCCTTGGGAATACATAGAGCTTTTGAGCCCTGCTCCTCTTAATTTCTGCTCGTTTTGAGGTTGACTCGGCTATTTATTGCAATTTCATTTTGTTTTGGGTTCCATTTATTTATCGATGACGATTAGTGATAGTTTTATGCTTGATAGATTATTTGATTTTAATTTCGCTCATTTTAGTTCAATGGAGTTCTTTACGTTTCTTTTGAAAAACTAGGATTTCGTCTAAAGGACGCAAACCTTCTAGAGTTTTAGAGTTTGAGCGTATTTTTACTTTATTTTAATATACAGTAAAATGCAAATTTATGCTCTGACCCTAGGAAGGCATAGAGCTTTTGAGCCCTGTTCTTGTTAATTTCTTCCAGTGATCTGGAGTTTGACCAGGTTTTCACCTTGTTTTAATATTCAGTAAACTGCAGATTTATGCTCTGACCTTGGGAAGGAAAACAGCTTTTGAGCCCTTCTCTTGTTAATTTCTGCTTGTTTTGAGTTTCACCCGGTTATTTATTGTAATTTATGTTCGTTTGGGTATCATTTATTTATCGATACTGATTTATGGTAACCTTAGGACACAAACCTTTTGAGTTTTAGAATTTGACTGTATTTTCACTTTTTTTTAAATATTTAGTAAAGTGCGAATTTCTGCTCTGGCCTACGGAAGACATAGAGCTTTTGAGCCGTACCCTTGTTAATTTCTAATAGTTGTGAGTTTGACTCGGTTATTTTTGTATTTTCTGTTCGTTTTGGGGTTTCATTTATTAACGATAGTGATTCGTGGTTGTTTTACGCTTGATAGATTATTTGATTTGATTATTGCTAATTTTGGTTTAATGGAGTTTTTTACTTTTTTTGAAAAATAACTTGGATTTTGTCTTAGGACGCAAACCTTCCAGAGTCTTATAGTTTGACCTTGTTTTCACCCTGTTTCAATATTCAGTAAACTGTAAATTTATGCTCTGGCCTTGGCAAAACATAGAGCTTTCAAGTTCTATTCCAGTTAATATTTGTTTGTTTTGAGTTTGACTGGGTTATTTATTTTGTTTTCTGTTAGTTGATTTCTTCTTTGAAAATACAAGACCGAAGTGCAACTTTTTTCTCATCTACGGGAAAATTCAGAGCAGAACTTGAACTTTTCTTTTCTTCATTGAGAAAATTCAGAACTGAAGTACAAATTTTTCTCTTCTTTAGAAAAATTCAGAATCGAACCGGAAGGTTTTCTCATCTTCGGAAAAAATTCAGAAGTGACCTGGGAACTTTTTCTCTTCTTGAAAAAATTTTAAACTGAATTGTAACTTTTTTCTATTCTTCGAGAAAATTCACAATTTAAGTTGAGCTTTTTTCTTCTTTGGTGAAACTTGGAACTAAAGTATAACTTTTTTTTTGAGGAAAAATTCAGAATCAAAGTGGAACAGTTTTCTTTTCTCTGGAAAAAAAAATCACGAACTGAAGTGGGCCTTCTTTCTCTTAGCTGAAAAAATTCAAAATTGCCTGGAAATTTTTTCCACTCTTTGGAAAAATCCAGAATCAAAATGTAACTTCCTCTTTTCCCTGAGAAAATTCAGATTTGAAGTTTAATATTTTTTTCATCGCTCGAAAAAATCTAGAATCGAAGTATAAATTTTTTTCCTCTACTGAAAATCCAGAATCGAAGCATAACTTTTTTTCTCTTCTTTGAGAAAATTTAGAATAGAAGTCTAACTCTTTCTCATCTTTTAGAAAAGTCAGAACTTAAGTGAAATTTTTTCTTCTTTGGAAAACTCAGAACTAAAGTGTAAATTACCTAATCTTCTACGAAAAAATTCAGAATCGAAAGCTTAACTTTTTCTCTTTTCTGGAAAAAATCAAGAATCGAAGTTTAACATTTTTCTCTTCTTTGAAATAATTCAGAACTTGAACTTGAACTTTTTTTTCTCTTCTTTTGAGAAAATCAGTTTCAAAGTATAAGTCTTTCTAATCTTTGAGAAATTTCAAAACTTAGGTGGAGCTTTGTTTCTTCGTTGGGAAAACTTTTAACCGAAGTTTGACTTTTTCTCTTCATTGTAAGAAATTCAGCATTGAAGTTTAAACATTTTTCTCTTCTATTGAAAAATTCAGAACAGAACTCTAACTTTTCTTTCTTTCTTTGAAAGAATTCAGAACTGAAGTGGTGCTTTTTCTCTTCTATGGTGATTCAAAGAGCCAAATTATATGCCTTTCCTAGGTCAGGGCATGAATGTGCAGTTTACTGAATATTAAAAGAAATTGAAAATACATTCAAACTCTAAAAATTCAGAACAGAATACGAACTTTTCTTTCTTTCTGTGAAACAATTCAGAACTGAAGTGGTACTTTTTCTCTTCTACGGTGAATCTCAGAATCAAATTATATCTTTTTTTCTTCCATGGGAAAAAATACAGAATTGTAATGTAACTGAAGTGTTACTTTTCTATTCTTCCAAGTTCTTCTAAGTTAACCAATTTTCAGCAAAAATCAAATCAAATAATCTATTAAGCGTAAAACTACCACGAATAACCATCGATAAATAAATGAAACCCCAAAACGAACTAAAAACCTAATAAATAACCGACTCAAACTCAAAACGAGCAGAGATTAACAACAGTGTGGTTCAAAAGCTCTATACCTTTCCTTTCAGAGTATAAATGTTCAGTTTACTAAATATTAAAACAAATTGAAAATACATTAAAATTCGAAAAATTCAGAACAGAACACGAACTTTTCTTTATTTCTGTGGAAAAATTTAGAACTGAAGTGGTACTTTTTATCTTCTATGGTGAATCTCAGAATCGAATTATATTTTTTTTTCTTCCTTGGGAAAATTTCAGAATCGCAATGTAACTGAAGGAAGGGAAAAAAGCTATAATTCAATTCTGAGATTCACCATAGAAGAGAAAAAGTACCCCTTCAGTTCTGAATTTTTTCAAATAAAGAAAGAAAAGTTCGTGTTCTGTTCTGAATTTTTCCATAGAAGAGAAAAATGTTACAGTTCAATTCTGAATTTCTTCCGATGAAGAGAAAGATTAAAACTTCAGTTCTGAGTTTCCCCAAGGAAGAAAGAAGATCCACTTGAGCTCAGAATTTTTCCAAAGAAAAAAGCAACACTTCGATTCTGAATTTTTCCCAAAGAAGAGAAAAAAGTTACCTTTCATTTCTGTGTTTCTCCATAGAAGAGAAAAAGTTCCTCTTCAGTTCTGAATTTTATCAAAGAAGAGGAAAAGTTACACCTCATTCCTGAGTTTCCCCAAAAAAGAAAAATTCCGTTTGAGTTTTGAATTTTCTGAAAGAAGAGAACAAGTTACCCTTCATTTCTGAGTTCTTCCATAGTATATAAAAAGTTCCACTTCAGTTCTGAATTTTCTTAAAGAAGAGAAAATATTTCAAGTTCTGTTCTGAATTTTTCCGTAGAAGATATCAAAAGTTATGCTTCGATTCTGAGTTTTTTCCAAAGAAGTGAGAAACTTCCACTTTAATTCTGAGTTTTCTCTAAGAGTGAAGAAAAGTTCTAGTTCTCTTCTGAATTTTTCCCGAAGAAGAGAGAATATTACACTTCTATTCTGAATTTTTCAAAGATATACTCTGGTTCTGAGATTCACCATAGAAGATTAAAAGTTACACTTCAGTTCTGAATCTTTCAAAGAAAACGTTCAAGTTCTCTTCTGAATTTTTCCATAAAAGACAAAAACGTTAATACTCGATTCTGATTTTTTTCAAATTAAAGAAAAAAATGTTAAACTTTGACTCTGAGTTTCTTCAGAAGAAGAGAAAGAAAGTTACACTTCAGTTTTGAGTTTCCCCAAAGAAGAAAAAAGTTCCACTAGTTCTGAATTTTCTCAAAGATGAGAAAGAGTTTCAATTTGATTCTTAATTTTCCCAAAGAAGAGAAAAAAATTTCATTCTCTGTTCTGGATTTTACATAGAAGAGAAAAAAAAGTTATACTTCGATTCTGGATCTTTTCAGAGAAGAGAAAAGTTATACT
>JAQQPU010023673.1:360-13139 GCA_029168905.1 Artemia sp. Kazakhstan ARC1039 | reverse complement strand
TACATTGTAGCGACATACCCAACCGAATCAAGAGCATAATGAAAACCAATACAATAACCCATTATAATGCTAAGTGAAGAGTTATAAACTTGGTTAAGTAAAAACTTGAGCTTATTAGGAAACTTTCATTAATCAATCTAGCTTAAAATTGATCTAGAGACTGATGACTTGAAGTGATAGTACAGCTAAAACTCCCATTTATAATTATAAAAAAAAAACATTTCAGAAGAAAGCACTGCACCCCACCGATAGGTATGAACGTAACCATTTAATCATCAAAGTTTGCACAGCATCAGGCACATTCTACAAGGCATATCTAAGATTTATTTTGTCAAAATTTACTTGAGAACGAAAAAATACTTTAATTTTTATTGCAAAGCTTTGAACAAGAACAAACCTGTATCAATTATGATTTATTTTACTATGTTTTTTTTTTATGTGAAAATTAGCTTTATTTTACCAGATAATCGTATTTCCCGAAATGTTGTTAATCTGGTCTTGGATGGAAAAAACCAAGTCTTCTCTTTAAGGGGGGAACAGGCGTTTCATGTAAATATATAGATTTTTTATCAGCTTTTTGGCGAATTTATTTTACACAAATCAGGAAAATACCTCACACAAGTCAAAACAGTTATTGAAAAATGTGGTAGAAAATAGTAAATTTGCAATTTTTGAGCAAAATTTGTCAATGAATAAAATAGACTTCTACAAATAAGGAAATTACTAATTTTTAGTAGAGCCTCAGCCATTGATTTTCAATCTATTCTAGGGAAACAGCGAGCCCTATTTACTTAAAGGATGAACGGCTGGATACCTAATTAGCAATTAGTCCAATAAAGGTTAGGTTTTGACTCGGCATTAGAGCAAGATAAATGTTTTTGGCAACATACTGTTCAGCAAAATTTTCTTATTAACGTATGCAAAACAGATCGGAATTACCCGTGCGGAAGTACTACTTTTTCTGGGGAAAAGAGGGAGAAAAGAGTGAAATTATAAAATTTTGATTCCGGCAAAACTCTATGGATTGAAATGTCGTTCTATTTTACTCCAAGTCCAAGAAGATTGTATATGACCTCAGAATCGAAAAATTCTGATCTTTAGTAGCCAATTTCCACACCAAACAATATAAGAGGGGGTAAATCTTTGTAGTTTAAACAAGATGAAATTGGCTGTAGCTTTCAGCATTGAAACTTTGCCAAGACCTTGAAATCTTAACTGGTGTCAAATTCAAAAGGCGTTGACAAAGATCGTTGAATTTGTCATCCCTGATGGTGGCTTTCTCCTCAAGCAACAGATATCATAAATTTCGCTATTTTTAGTTTTTCCAATGCTGATCAATAGTCTGCGTAGCATAAGCGCTGACCTCCAGATTCTTTACCCTCTGCCGGGAATGCTATTCATGGTTGGAAGAAAATCATCCAGCGCCTAGTGTGTTTTCCCCAGATTTTTCCAGGTTTCTATTTGAAGTTGGTTCTACAGTAGCTGAGCTGGCAGACTCACGCCACAGAGTCCCGTCTCACAAAAAACAAATGCCATCAGACTCAAACTCCTGTCCCAAAGAACATAACTGAGTAGTATTTGAATGATAACATGTGAGGCGTGTTCATAACAACAATGACATCAAATATAATAAGGAACACCATCTAGTTGATCTTATTATCTGTTATCGTCATAGAAAACGACTTGAAAACTTTGAGCACATATACGTGTATATTTCAAATACGGAACAAAAGAAAAAAAAATGCGGTACACGCTCCTAAAGTGAATTCTAAGCTAAACACGTGCGAAGATCAAAAGTCGTTTTTTGAGCCAAAATTTCACTTCAAGCACAGACCAGACCCATGAACAAGCATTTAGAACTATTTATCAGCGCAACAAAACATTTAATAATAACAAAATAGCCTAAAAACACACTATAGGTAACAATTGGGTCTCTGATTAAGTGGCAATGGGTTAAAATTTCTATTTCTGTATGCAAGAGGATCTCCTTAAGATTGGCACAAAAGCTCTGATAAAAATGCAGAAAGTTTAGGCGAAAAAATAAAAATTTTGTCGGTTTCAAACACCCTCTCCTTTTGAGTGCCCTCTCCCTCTAAGATTTTCACCGTATGGAGCTATACCAAATTGGTCATTTTAAATGAGTGAAATATGTTTAAAGCAGAATTATTTATTGATTTAAACTAAAAGTTTTAAAAGATCAAGGGGAACATCTATAAATAATTCGGAAACAATATTTGTGATAGTCTTAAATATTTCTAAATTATGTTTTTAGACAGGTGTTATCATTGCTTTTTTCCCAGTTTTTTTTTCTTTTTTTTTCAGGATTTTGTTTTATTGTACTGGTTGTAAACACTTAAATTACTGATAATCCAAATATTCTTGCTACGGAAAATGTAATACTTTTTTTTAATCCCCAAATTTCTTTGCAGTTTAAGTTTGGTTTTCTCGATCAGTATAGGTTTTATTGAAAGATTATGAGAAATAAAAATGAAGAAGATAAAACGAACCTAATGGCACTTTTGAATTCAACGCCAGAAGTTACGATAAGAAAAGACTCAAAAGAATCTCCAAAAGTTTTCGCACAAGATACCGTTATCATAATCTTATTGGATGGCTAATAATTTCAACTTTAAAGAAGATATTCCAAACCTAAGCGTAAAATTAAAAAAAAAAAACATTGTCCCTATTTGCAGCGGAAAATAAGCTTGTATTTTCTTATAACACCAACCTGAACATGGCCAAAGTCTCTACTATAACCTCGTTTGATTCAACACAGGCTGCCAATGAAATCGATGACGAACGCATAATTCGCAAGTCTTACTATCGACTGTAGGCCACTAGGGGAAATAAATTGAACCCCCTGCTTTTGGTGTAAATTTTGAAAAAGCCATTACTCTGCAATACCTATTCAAGTTTGGAAGCACTATTTGATATCTTAAATTACTTATATTGTAACCTATATGGACAAATTTGAATCATTTCTCTAGCTTTTAGGTTTAACAAAAACATATCAATGATTCAACATTGCTATAGGTTGTATATGTCAATTTGTATAAGTTCGACAAGATAAATTTTGGCTTTTCCCTTTTAAATTTAAGTTTACATAAATTCCTTTAATTTAAATTTAACAAACTGCTTAAATCAAACATGGCTTAAGAATAACCTCTTACAAGCTTGAGCACTTCTTTGTTATTCTTGTCATATAGAAGGGAGCTACGCTTACTTTTTTTGACATAGTTTTTGTATATGACCATGTTTTTTGAGTTGGGTTTAAATGGTCCACAAAGACCAACATTTATGTGCTTCTTATAAGTGTCAGGGGATTCTCGAGCCACAGTTGGAGTCAAAACCTGAAAATGAAAAATTAATAAACCTATATATAACGCTGCATATTTTCTGGCATTAAAAAAAAAGTAAACTAGGCTGTATTGGCTTCGTTTCTAAGTTTTTGTTCTTTATTCGGCAACATTTTTGAGAAAACAGTGGTTGGACAAAGGGCTACCAGTTGGAACATTGATCTCAAAGAGTGTGAGCAACTAGCCCTCCTCAACTTCTTTCAATACGTTCCATTTCATACGGCCAAAAGTATAAAATTAAATGTACGGCAAATCACTCTATGCTAAAAATCAGAATCAGTTTCATGAAAACAGCTGTCATAGACACATTAAAAAAATGCACTAAAAGACACTGTTTTTTACATGAAAAACACTTCACTACAGGTTATTAAAATCACTTGTAAAGAAAGGAACAAAGGAGTTACTGAGTCTGTTTGTGCGGCATGAGACTGGCATAAGCTTGCTCTTGCTTCTGGTATTAGCACGGACAGGCATTTCAGGTAGTAATATTGTCCGGTGAACAGGACTAAATATAAAAACTGGCCAAAGCGAATCATCGGCTGAAAACGGCGATCACGAAGGCTTGGTATTTCAAGTGACTTCGGAGCGAAGCTGTAATCTACGTATTTGTCACAAAGAATGACCTTCACAGCTCGTTTCTGGATTCCCTCCAATTCATCACCTAGATAATCTATGTGATGAACTTGCGGGCCCCAGACGGGACACGCATATTCAAGGATGGCTTCAATAAGTGAGGTACGCCGTTTTCAGTTGATATATTAGAAAACCTAGGCGGCGCATCGCCACTAGTGTCCGCATAGCATAATGCCCCTTCTTTACCGGCTCTTGTACGTGAATAGAGAACGAACACTACACACTGAAGGTGACGCCCAAGATAGTCATACATGAAGCAGAAGGGAACAAAGTCACGGGGCAGGTAAAATCGCGTTTAAGTGGGTTAAACCTAAAAAACCTTTGATTTATTCTTGTTAATTTGAAGACTGTTAGCACTAAACTGTGATTTAAACTGATCGAAAAAACTTGGGTCTAACAGGGCTATAGCTTGCGAATCCTTTACGTGGTATTTAAGAAGCGCAGACAAATCATCGACGAATTTAAAGCGATCGTCGAAACCAGAAAGGACGTAGTTGATAACAGCCAGGAAAAGAAGAGCTGCTAACATGGGCACCAATAAGGGGGGCGCCCCCCCCCCCCCCCGACAGAATAATGCTGCCTCATTTTATATTTTTGTTCTGAGATTTCTATTATATAGCATTAAAAGTGCCAATTAGACGAGGTTTGCTCCCTTCCCTGAAATTCATCTTATGGGCACCCATGGCTGCTAATTTGTTACCTTGTGGGGCACCACATGTAATTTCCACCCATTCCGATTCAATATCAACGGGAAAAAGGACGTATAATTTTTTATACCTGTTACGTAAGAAATCAACTATCAATAGGAGGATGTGCTTCCGAGCACCCATTGATTTAAGATTCTAGGCGGCATGAGGGTGCTTAATCAAATCAAATGCCTCTTGGTAGTCTACCAGGAGAAAATCGACAAAAGAACTTCCTAACTCCAACCATTCAACTACTAGGTGATAAAGTCGTACTAAATAAACAGGGGTGCTGCATCCCTTCAAGCAACCGTACTAGAAAGGGTCAAGTGACGGTGAAATTTGCGTAAAAAGTTCACGATATACGAAAGATTCTGCAACTTCATTGACAATCCATTGGCTTGCCAATGGATTACATAATGATCTGAACTCTGGAGAGGACCTAACGACCGAGGGGAGTAATAATTGTCACTCAGGTTTGTAAATATTAGGTCTAGAGTACTGCCAATCTAGTGCGTAGCAATGGTAACTACCTGCTTCAGATCAAGGCCACTAGATACCCATTGTCTGTTTGTCTGGTTAAAATCGCCAGCTATTAAGAAGCCAGGATAGGCATTGGCACGACAAAGTTTGTCAATGTAGGTCTGTAATTATCTGATAAGCTCTTCCCCTTTTCTTTGCACTCTCTGGGTAATACACAGATGCAATTATCAAACAGGTGAACTTTTTTGATAGTTTGGATGGCTTGCACTCTACCCAAAAAACTTCGTGACACGAATCGGTTGGTATAATTAAGGGCTTAGATGAAATGTCATTACGAATATAAATACCGACGCCACCACCTTTTCTACTCAAGCCTCTATCACGCCGAGTGTTGAAGTAGCTAGTTTAGCCTTTTATTCTACCCATTTCGTCAGTTATATCCCAGCATTCGGTAACTGCGGCAATAGGACCACTCACTTCTCTCAGCAGTATCTCCAACTCGTCCACTTTGTTTGTTAACGATCGGGCATTACACAGAATAACATTCGGAAGCTTTACCTGAGCTGATAACTGTTCAGGACGTAATAGAGGGGAAAGCTCATCAGAGGAACACGGTAAGATCGTGTGCAGCTGTGATGGAGAAACAGCAGTAGGAATTTCATACCTTTGCAAACATATTATTTTCACAAGAGTCCTTGGTTCACACACAGCCGTCCTCCGTTCAGAACGACGCTCTTCAGAAATATGAACGGGTATCACCATCTGTCTTTTTCGCCATCCACCTCTCTTTCCACGCCGTCTACGCTTTTTTCTAAGCACCATAAACAGCAAGTCCTCTGGTAACCGTTTGAGTAATCCAAAAACACGGTAACAAATGTAGATGGCGCTGTAGTCAGTAAAAGTGAATTAAATCTTCTTAAAGAGTCTTTTTGATAGGTATAAGTCATTATGATTTCATTTACAATGCTAGGTGGGACTTCTTAAACAGTCTTTTTAATTAGTAAAAGTCATTATGATTGTACTTACCAAGCTAGGTAGGCAAATTCTTTGAACAAACTGACAAATGTAGATGGCGCTGTAGTTAGTTGAAGTGAATTAAATCTTCTTGAAAAGTCTTTTTAACAGGCAAAGTCATTATGATTGCACTTACAGAGCTAGGTAGGCCAATTCTTTGAAAGAATGCACCATCACGACGAAAATCTGTCGAAAACACCAAAGGAACAAGCTAACCTAGAGCAGCTATTACAGCTGCTAGAAAAGCAGCTGTAATAGCGCTAGCAGCGCCCTCTATAGAAAAAAAAGCCTAAGCCTACGTAATAGAAAGAGGCGGTCTTAGGGAAAGTAGAGAGGGGACACTTTCCCCGGGCGCAGGAATTTTAGGGACGCAAAATCACGAATAAATAGCTTAACAGTTATAATCATTTTGTAATTTTTGACATTTAAATTTTATTAAAACAAAGTAGAGACAGTAGTTAACAAATGAGAATAATTAACGAATTATAAATTAATTAATAAAATAAATTAAAAAATGAATAGATAATAATAATTAAAATAATTAATAATGATTAAACATATAAATAATTTAAATAATAAATTAAAGAATAATTAAAAATAATTATTAATTAATTAGTAAATTGGAAATAACTTAAGGACCAGTCCCATCCAAGGATAAGTCCCAGCTACAAAAGCCAGTCTTACATGATATGCAACGTGAGCGTGACAGAACCACCTCGTTCACAAGAAAAGAGCTGAGGGTCACAAAATAGTATTTCGTTCATAGTAAGCTTTTGCTCGTAAAATTATATTTAAGCAGATTCTTTGATTAAAAGACTTCATTAAACCTATCATAACCTCCTTAAAGATACTACCTCTTCTTTCACCACCCTTCTTCAAAAAGTAAAAGGACATAAAATCATGAAAATTTAAGTCATTTTACAAAATATTTTTAAGATTTGCCAGCCTAAGTTGTTACCTTGATTTAGCTTACGTGACGGTTAAAGTGGTCACGGCGTCCCCAGAATTTCTTAGACAACAAATTCAAAAATTTATTTTTCAGCGATGAGCAAGCACTCAAAATTTTAGATATTTAAAAACCCCAGCGTTTTAATGTGGTCTTCTACCATTTCTAAACAAGAATGATTATTTAAAAATCAAATAAATTTCTTTGTAATTAAGAAAAAAAAGGGGGCCCTATTTAGCAAAAGAAAGGAACAAGTCTAAGCGGCATATCAACAGTGAGGCATCTAGAGGTTATAATAACCAAAAATATTTTTGCTTTTAAAATCAAAGCTGCCATCCGTTTGGATTTCACTCAAAATCTCTGGATCTTAGCCCCGACCTTGCGATCTTGAAAATTACCCTCAAAATATTTTTCATGTATACATATTGTTATTATTCAAAGTCTTACGATTTTTTTTTAATTTTTGCAAGTGGATATTGGGGCAGTGTTGAATTCAAGGCACAGCCAAGTCAAAATATACATTTTAAAACAAATTTGTATAATTATAAACGTGCAGAATACTATGAATTATAAATTATGCTGTTTTTATTACTATCTACTTTGTTTTAAGATTTCCCGCACACTCAACTACTCCAGGTTTTGACGCGTTATTTATTCTCTATGAGGCTTCATAATTTTAGAAGAACAAATAAGTAAATTTACTAACAGTTCAAGGTTTCTATAAGATTTTGAAAATAATTTTTCACTTTCAGGTTTGCTATTAAAAAATACTAAAATATTGTTTGTTTACTTTTTTTTCAAATTTCCACTATTTACTTTTTATGGATATAAAGCTATTTTCCCTATTTGATGTATATATATGCAACATTCGATTGGCAGTGTTGCAAAAATTGTTAGGTTTAAATGTTCTTTCATAACAAATACGTAACCATCCATTAGATTCTTCGGCGTCGTCTTCTGAGGCTTACAACAGTTGGCCATGTCAGTATATCTAAAATAAAAACGACGCTTTTATGTATTTTAAGATACCTTGAACGTGGCGATAAGCGACAGCCCTCAAGCCTATAATGTACACTGGCGGCAAAGACAGCTTCATTAAAATGATAAGCGCCTGAAGAAGGGTATATCGAAGATTAATGAAATCTAAGATTATCATCTTGCTATTCACACAACATTTATAAGAGACTAGCGCTTTTCTGTAGGTGAATAATTCAATGGTATTGGAAAAATAGGAAGATGTCTACGATCCAAGGATAGAATATTAGTAGCTACTGTGATGACAGTGGTCAAGTATGGTTCTAAAGCACCGGCGCTTCTGAAAATGAAGGACATTCCGTTACATGTTTTAAAGAGGAATTGCCTACAGATTGATTTGGGTAGCTGTCTGACTGATCGTATATCTAACAGTTGTACAAAAAATATATTTCACTTTCTAGGGCTATATAGACATAACGACTGAGATGGCTAGGAAAAATTCTGCGGATGAAGGAAGACAGATTGCTAAATATCGTCCTTGTCGACCAACTATCTAGGGATAAAGGAAAAGCAGGTCGTCCCCAAATGGGGTAATGGGTATTCGTGTTAAATTAACTTGGCTACTATTTTTTAGGTAAGGTATTACACAGTTCGTGTGTCTCATCCGCTTGCTGCTTCTTCGGCTTGACTAGCCTTTCCAATCACAATAGACCATCTGTCAGACCCGGCAATTTTCTTTACTTTTTATCAGCTTCTTTGTATGCCATGCTCTTGATCGACATCAATTGACCATTTTCCCCAAGAGAGTTTTACTTCAGTTTCTTGCGGCTTACTATGAGATCCCGTGTCTTTGTAAATATCCACTGTTGCTTAACCAGTTTTCTAATCCCAATGGTTTCTTCAGCCGCGTCCGCGTAGCTTTTGCAAATCGTCTCCAAGGCTCCTTCAAGGTCTTCTGGGAGGTCATCGAGGGCTTAGAGAGAGAACGGTTTATTCCACAACTTTCGCAGCTCTTAGTTAATTTATAGTTGCAAAACATTAATTGTTAAATATAGATAAACATGGACATAGATAAACATAAATATTACAACGTGACATGTTAAACATAGACGTAAAAAATGGCACAAATGAATTACAATATCGGTGTGTTCGTGCACGTATAGGTGTCAGTTTGAGTATTTGTCTGGTTTTTCTGTTTGGTGGGGCATCTGCGGGTAGAATAGTCACAGTGGGTTGGGTTTGACAGCAATGTTTTTCCAAATCTCATGATGAGATCACCCAGTATTTGGTCAAGGCACTGGATTTCAAGCTTATTGAGTTCTTCTCATCCCAATATCACTACATCCCAAGATAATCCTAACTGCCTTTTTCTGTACTGACTTTAGGTCGTGCATTTGGTGAGCAGTATGTAGTACGGAGGGGCCCCACACAGGGCATGTATGCTCCAAGACTGACCGCACAGAGCAAAGGTAGGCATGGAGGAGGCTTTTGACATCGCAACCGAAACGACACATTTTAGACAAAGTTTGAAGGGAAGTGTTACCCTTCCTAATTACACTGTCCATATGTGCTGCAAAAGAACAGTCTTTGGAGAAAATGACTCCCAGTATTTTCACTTCAGACACAACGGAAATGGAACTTCAGGGGGGGGGGGGTAAAGTCTCTTTTTATCTTTTCAGGTAGTTCAGCCGAAGTATTTTTGACTTGGTAGCATTAATGGTTAGATTGGATTCGTTACACTGGAAATTTAGCTCACTGAAAATGTCACTAGCAAACAGCACTACAGGGGTATTACCTTCAAGTAGATAAAGAAGCATGAGAGATAAGTTATCTACAAAATTTATACCTGCCTTCATACTCGCTCAAGATTTAGTTAACCATAGCGAGAAATGTTATGCCTGCAAGTTTGGTTCCTTGTGGGGCCCGCAGGTTATATCACTCCAGTCGGAGTCAGTGTTTTCTTCGTGGAGGGCGAATACCTGCTGAAAAATACCTGTTCGACAAAAAATCCAGTACAATTGTTAAGAGTTTAATGCTTGGCTCACATTCACTTCATGTTAAGGCATGCACTGACACTTGCGAAAATCGATCACAGCTAGATCAGAAAAACAAACCAGGGTCTCTAGTGACTTTAGAATACGGTCGAACAATTTTACTAGGTAGATGGAAGTTCTGCATTTAGAGAGTCCTCCGTACTGATATTTGTCTATGGATTTACGCACTTGAGCTAACAGGTAGCGAAGTATGAAAGGTTCCGTCACTTTCGCAAAGCAGGGGTTGGGGAGATGGGTCTCAGTCATCACAGCCCTTAGGTGGGTTTACCTTCGGAATGACAGGTATGTGTGCTTTCTTTCAAAGCCAGGAAAACACTCCGGACGCAAAGCACTAATTAATCAGAGTGGAAAGGGACATAGCAGAGGAATATAGCAAATTCACGGATAAGTTTTGCAGGGATTTCGCCAGGAAAAGGTGATTTATTGGATAGTTTATACCATTTTTTACGCGTGGGGGAGAGGGTTGGGCTCTTTAAATGGCACAGGAGTGCAGTTATGACGAAATGCATACATGATCAACGAACTAAAATTTTAAACTTTGAAAAATTGTATGGTCAAGATTTATAACAAATTAAACCACAGTAAAGGAATAAATTATATTCAAAAATTAAACCAAGCAACAAATCAAATTGTTTAAATACTTAAGATAAGATTCATTAATAATACATTAAACATACAAATGCTCACAAAAGCTACTTTATCTCTAAAGAAGGGGAAAATACAGACGAGTCAATAAAACATTACAAACACAAAATCAGAAAGAGAGATAGAGAAAGATTAAAGAGAATCTAAAAACTTAATTTTTCCAGAAAGCTAAATGGGTGCAACAGCTTTTAGGCAAAATGTTCCATTCAATGACTCACCCTTACAGGATTAAAATATGATTGAATGTGCACTGTCAGTTTAATATACATATACTGATATTTAGTAATCAAATGTTAAAATTGTTTGATTTATTAAAGTTATAAAAGTAAAAACATCTATATTTTTTTCAGTAAAGTGCAAATTTTGTTCTGGCCTTGGGGTTTTACGCCCAACTTGTGTTAGTTTCTGCTCGTTTTGAGTTTGACTCGGTTATTTATTGTAATTTCTGTTCGTTTTGGGTTTCATTTATTTATCGATGCTGATTTGTGGTAGTTTCGAGCTTGGTAGATTATTTGATTTAATTTTTGCTCATTTTTTCTTTAATGGAGTTCTTTATTTTTCTTTGAAAAACTTATTTTGTGGAAAAAGTTTTTTAAATTGATTTCTGTTTGTTTTATATTGACATAGTCTTTTGAGGGAAACAGAAAATAACACTTTAAACTTTTTCGTTTTTTAAGACTTTATAGCTTGGCCTGCTATTTGTATGCTGGAGAAAAATTTTCAGCAATTTTTAACAACATACACCATTTTAAAAATCTGGACACAAATAGTACTGTTTAACTTAGTTTCATACCTCCTCTAGTTGACCTGAAATGGAAAACTTGATACCATTCGCAAAAAAAAATCTGTCTACTTTCTTTGATAGCTTTGATACACTCACACTATTTTGATTTGGTTAAATTTTAAGAGCAGAAGTAGCCTCGAAAGTTTGAACAGAATAACCTCAGTCGTTCTTGGGATACTGCTGAGATGCCTTATTGGGAATTAGCATTATCACAATGCATTTTGATTTAACCTTGAGGCAACATTTAGTTTTTAAGTATAATGGGCAAATGAGAGGGTGGGAGTGGAAGGTGGATTAGTTGCCCTCCAATCACTTTCGACTATTAAAAGGCCTTCTATAAAAACCTTATATGCTCCCAGGGCATAACTTAAAACCCTTGCCCTCAGGGTTGTATGGGAGTGTCCTCCTCAAAAACATATTTTCTGTCTAGAAATCAACTACGCAGAACAAAATGGCTGGCGGAGGGGGGGGGGGAGAGGCTAGTTGCCCTCCAATCACTTTCGACTATTAAAATGGGTACTAGCCCTTTGAATTTCCGAGTGAATGAGCCTTTTTTGAAGTTTCTACGACAACGCCTTCTATAAAAACCTTATATGTCCCCAGGGCATAACTTAAAACCCTTGCCCCGAGGGTTGTGGAGGAGTGTCCTCCTCAAAAAAAATATTTTCTATTTGGAAATCAACTACGCTGAACAAAATGGCTATCTTAAAGTTTTGATTGGATGTGTTTGGGGGAATGATAGGCGTGGGGGGGCTAGTTGCCCTCAAATCACTTTCGACTATTAAAAAGGGCACTAGCCGCTCCAATTTGCAATCGAATGAGCCATTTCCGAACTTTCTACGACAACTCCTTCGATACGAAGTGCCCGGGTATGAAAAAAAAATAACAAATTGTGCCCACATTTTTCGGGGGGGGGGGGGAGGTTAGTTGCCCTCCAATCACTTTCGACTATTAAACCGGGCACTAGCTGTTTGAATTTCAAATCGAATGAGACTTTTTTGAAGTTTTTACGACAACGCCTTCTATAAAAACCTTATATGCCCCCAGGGCATAAATTAAAACCCTTGCAGCGAGGGTTGTGGGAGAGTGTCCTCCTCAAAAAGATATTTTCTAATATGGAAATCAACTACGCTGAACAAAATGGATATCTCAAAATTTGAATTGGATGTGTTTGGGGGAATGATGGGCGTGGGGGGGGGGGGGCTA
>JAQQPU010023672.1:0-13140 GCA_029168905.1 Artemia sp. Kazakhstan ARC1039 | reverse complement strand
AGATGGCGTTATTGTTAAGTCATAGATGGCGTTATTGTTAAGTCATTGATGGCGTTATTGTTAAGTCATAGATGGCGTTATTGTTAAGTCATAGATTGCGTTATTGTTAAGTCATAGATGGCGATATTGTAAAGTAATAGATGGTTGTTGTTAAGCTGAACTTATAAGAGTTATGTTTCATGCGATGAGATGGCGTTATTGTTAAGTCATAGATGGCGTTATTGTGAAGTCATAGATGACATTATTGTTAAGTCATAGATGGCTGGTCATAGAAGTCATATATGTTTCATGGATCATTTGAAATCTATTGCTCATATAAATGTGTTTTTTTATCAATTCTACCATTAGTAAGTGCGATATAAATATAAAAAATATACCTTTGGCGCCACTTCATAAGTGGAAAAGCTCCGAAGTACAAAACAGGCATTATTGTGATAGTTATGTTACAGAACCCTTAACTGGAGACTTACAAGAACCCTTCCCACACTCTTCCCCTCCCAACCCCTTTAGTTAGTTTTATAGACTTTGGCTCACCAGTAAGCTACTGAAACATTAGCTGGCTACCACACCATCGTAGATAGATGTTTAATGGCTCAATTATAAGCTATTGCTTATATTCACTAGTTTTTTTTTACAAATTCTACCATCTATTAGATTTCACAGATTTCAATATGAACTAGTTTCTTCGGAGAATTCGCAATGAACTCTTTGTTATGGTTGAAGCATTAGCTGCAACTTAGTAAAGAGCAAACCACAGCCATAGTGACTAAAAGCTGAACAACTTTAAATCGGTGTTTTCTTCTTCTTTTTTTCCAGGCCCAGCAGGTTACTAGAACATCATAGAGAGATGCTTAAGAGCTCATTCAAAAGCTATTTCTCATATGTACGTGGTTTAACTAAATTCCTTGATCCTCAAGTGCCATATGGCACAAAAAAGGGCACTTCATGCCATTTTTCAGTGGGTGGGGCTATTGGGAAACCAGAACATCGTAGATTGATTTTTGATAGCTTGTATGTAAAATATTGCTCTTATTTAAGTTTTTCCTATAGATTCCGCCATTTGCAAGTTTCAAATGGTACTAAAAACGGCACTTTTTGTTCCATGTCTGAAGTGGAAAAGCTGGGGCTAGTGGCTACCAGAACTTCTTACAGTGATGTTTAATGGATCATTTGAAAACGTTTGCTCAAACGTTTGGATCATTTGTAAACGTTTGCTACGGGCTTTTATCAATTCTACAGTTCATAACTGAGATATAGCACTTAAAACAACACTTTTAGTGCCACTTCTTAAGTGGAAAATCTTGAAAGTATAAAACGGTATAATTGTAATAATTATGTTGCAAAACCCTTTACTCGAGGTTTGCAAGAACACCTCCCGCAGGCCCCCTTCAAAAGCTACGCAATTAAAGTCCTACAAACACCAATATGTTAAATTAGATTATTAGAGGTCTGGTTCTCTCAGAATAGCGCTGGACTTCAAATTAGATTATCATGCGTTTGATTCCTCCTTGGATTTTTTTTTCAATCATAGTTTGTCCATTCTTATCATCGCTTTTTAGAAAATTCACCATTTTTGCAGATTTAATGCACTCATTTTCCCAAGAATATCGCGGAAAGACTCATTTTAGAGCTATTATTCATATCTACATGATTTTTATCAATTTTACCATCTATAGGTGCCATATAACACTAAAAACGGCACTTCTGGTGCCACTTCTTAATTGGAAGAGTTTGGAAGCATAAGACGGAACCATTGTAACAATTTTGGTCCAAAGCCCTTAACTTGAGGTTTATAAGAATTCCTACCGCCCATACTATGAGAGGCATATGGTCAATAGATATCGACTGAAGTCGTATATTAATAATAGTGGTAATGAAGTTTACCGCCCCTAAAATTGAGGAGACCCCGGCTTAGGGGAGAGAAAAGATAGCTACATATACTGAAGGTCCAGCATGAGCAATGGCAGAGGATAGAGGAGGGTGAGGAGGGTGAAACTCAGGCATCGAATGAAAGTAAAATTGTAATCTTGTACTGAAATTAAAACCGTATTAAATTAAATAATCTCAAGACCAGAACATAGCTTTCACTTAATTGCACGTAATGTTCGTTACTTAGTTCGTTTCTTGACTTATTCCATTTTGATTTCTTCAAAAGCTGTAATAATTTTCTTTGTATACTCTTTTGAAGTTTCAATTACTCGCATAAAGAAATGATTAATTTTCTCTTTAAAAGAGATTATTTTCTAAGAAGTAAATTAGGGGGTGGAGTGTTCACAGTTATCTTTATCCCAAGTTTAGAATAATACTTTACAGTTTCAAAGGAAAACAACTCAGTAACGCTAGACAACTGGAATTGTTAAACATAGTTACGTTACGAAAATAAAACCTTCTCAAGACCAGAACATAATTTGCGCTTTGCTGAAAACAAAATATATCTTAAATATTTTCACTTTTTTAACTTTAAATAAATAAAAACTATTAAGACTTTAAGGAATAAATATCAGTATATGTATATTAAACTGTCAATCGACGGTCATTTTTTCAGTATAGTGCAAATTATGTTCTGGTCTTGAGAATGCATGAGGGATTGTCAGCTCTACTCATATTAATTTCTGCTCGTTTTTGAGTTTGATTCAGTTATTTATTGTAATTTATGTCCGTTTTGGGTTTCATTTATTTATTAGTGGTGATTTGTTGTACTTTTACGCTTCGAAGATTGTTTGAACTTATTTCTGCTCATTTTTGGTAAAATGCAGCTCTTTAATTTTCATTGAAAAACTAGTTATGTGGATTTTGTTTTAAATAATTAAAGTAAAGAGCTAGGTACATAGGTTTAATATAGGGCAGAAATGAGACAGGAAAAAAGAAATATACAATTAAATTCTCCACGGACAGCTCCTTTTAAATTTTTACTAATCGGTGCCATCACGGTTGTGTTCCATCCCCTTCCCCATAATGGGACCTGTGCTAATTTTATGCGGCATTATCTTTTGTACTTATTCCCCATTAACAGTTCGTTTGCAATGTCAAACAAAGTTGTACAAGTAGTCTACTAGGTAGATTCTGTTTTTTTTTAAAGCTAAAACTTTCAGGAAAGGTTCCTTTTTTTTGGGGGGGGGGGGGCAAGGACATTTAATATTTTGGGAATATACAACAAAAAGGCATATGCTACCGTTTTTTCTCGTTTTTTTTGCTTTTTGTCTAACATTAGCACTAGTTACTGTACATTCAGGAAAAAAGATATGTTTTGAGTTTGATCTTAGCTACGTACAAAATCTTGATTTTTTAGCTATTACTTATTGTTTAACTGTCAAAGAATTACTTACTATTCATCATCTTCACTAAAGCATTGCCAGCTTTTTTGTCGACATCATAAAATACAGACCAGGGTCTTCCTGGGGGAACAGTTAGCACTGGAGACAAATCTGGCAGTTCAACACCCCTCACTGACAAAGGTGATGGGGCTTTACCTAGTAATAAATATGAAGTTAGATCTGTATTACAAAGGCTTAGTGTCTGAAAAGGAAGAATAACAAAACATAAAGGGTAAAAAACCCATATCGCGGAGAAACCTAAGAAATTTACACAAAATAATTTTTGGATTTTGTCCAATTCTTCTCCTCAGGGAATTAAAAATCTCCTAAAATGTGGCGCTTTTTAAATGTAAGCCAACAGATACAATTTTTAAATTACAGTTACTCAAACAAAGTTTAGGCCAAAAAATGACTGAAAGGCCTCGATGCCATCATGTTCCCGTGGAAAAACCCCTTTTAAAAATTGTCCCCTAAAAACCTTCCAGGAAATACCCCTGGAAAATTCTCCCCTTATGAAATTCTACCCACATGTAAAATTAAGCAGGCAAAGGGGAAGTAAGACAAAAAAAAGAATGCAACAAAGAATGTATTTTAGATCTCCTTCTTCAAACCCCCCCCCTGGATACGGCCATGCTTGTTGGTATTTATGAGCATCTTTCCATCTTGTAAAAAAAGAAATAGAAAATAATGGATTTTGGCTGCTCCGTTTTGCACAAACAGTGGGGAGGGGGAGAGGGTAATTTTCAAGAAAAGTTTTTTCCACAGGTGAAAATTTCCACAGGCGAGGAAGGTGGGTTTTCAGGGGAGATTTTTTGCTTGGGATATCTTCCATGGTGTGAAATTCCCGGTGAAATTTTTCGTGGAAAGGGAATTTTGAACGGGGGGATTTCTTTTTGTTGGGGAAATTTCCAAGGGGGAGATTTTCTGGGGGGGGGGGGAGTGCCAAGCACCCAATAGTACACAAGTTAGAGATGTTGCAAAGCTTAAAGGTTAATGTTTTATAATTTATTTTACTTCCTTAAACTTATACAGAAAAATATTAAGTTTTGGGAATTTAGGCCAAAAATAATGCATGAAAACACAGTTTTTGCAACATAAGGTAATCACAACCATAAAATGTAATGAAATAAAAGTTTTTCTAGTGACATCAATGTTTTACGACTTCTGTATATTCTTCTTTTGGGTTAAATACAAGCAGTTAATTTTTTTAAACTTCTGATAGAATAATACATAGTTGATACTTATTTTTATATTTTAAATTAATAAATTTTCTTCATCCAACACATTTTGCACTATAATAGCTTGGAAAATTTTGGAAATTCTAGGGTAATTAGGGACTAAATGGTTAAGCTAAGACAATTCAGTGGTTTAACCTTTGACTCAAATATAATGTCATCTTACAAACAATGTTGAATTCCGTTATTGTATGGCTGCTACTTATAACAATAATAATTTATTTTTAACCTTCTTAAATATTTTATCAACTTAAAAAGACATTAAGTAAAAAAAACAATTTTTTTAATTTAAAGTAAGGAGTGACATTAAAACTTAAAACGAACAGATATTATTCCGTGTATGGAAGGGGCTGTCCCCTCCTTAACGCATCACTCTTTACGCTAAAGTTTTTTATTGTTTTAAAAGATAAATTTGTGAGACAGGGTCAAACTTTAGCGCAAAGAGCGATGCGTTGAGGAGGGGACAGCCCCTTCCATATACGGAATAATTCTCTGTTCGTTTTAAGTTTTAATGTTGCTCCTTACTTTCAGTTCAAAAACTTGACAAAAACTTCAAAAACTTAATTTTTTTATTTAATTTCTGAACGTTTTTGAATTAATGCAGCTTTGTTTTTGGTTCGCCGTACATGAATAAATAAAACGATATTTGAATATTAATTTTACTTTTTTTTTTGGCTAAATGGCTTTCTCGAAATATTGTTCTGACATAACTTACGAATTAAGTTAAGTAGCGAACTTCTATATTCGTATATTTTTATTATTTATATACAAGGGAGTTTGCTCCCTAGACAAATCCACGCGCTTTACGATAAAGTTCGAGTTTTGTTCGAATCGCAAACCCATGAATCAAAAAGGCCGGTTAATTAGAATAGATAGCTCTTTTGAAAGTACTAAAAATAAAACTTCAGCGTAAAGAGCGAGGTATTGGCTTGGGGGCGAGCCCCATCATATACGTAACAATTTCTAATCGTTTTAAGTTTTAATGTTGCTCCTTACTTTCAGTTGAAAAAAATTAGTTTTTTTATTTAATTTCTGATTGTTTTTTAAACAATTCTGGGAAATCCGGCGCCCCCTTCATAGAAATGTCCCTTCCCCCAAGTAAAAATCCTCTATGAAAAAATCATCCCCCATAAACCCCTCCTCCTCCCCCCCCCCCTAACAGAAAAAACTTCCTCCTGAAAACGTCTGTGTACCTCCGAATAACCATTATTATATGTAAACAATGGGCAAAGTTCATAAATTGCAGCCCTTCCCCCGGGAACTGTGGGGATTAAGTTATCCTCAAAGACATATTTATTAGATTTTTTACTATGCTGAACAAAATAGCTATCTCAAAATTTTGATTGGGTGGCTTTGGGAAATAATGAGCGTGGGAGGGGGCCAAGTTGTCCTTCAATTTTTTATCGCTTGAAAAAGGCTCTAGAAATTTCAATTTACGTTCGAATGACCCCTCTCATGGTTTTTTAGGACTACTGGATCGATATGATCACCCCTGGGAAAAAAACAGATAAACACGCATCCATGATCTTTTTTTCTGGCAAACAATACGAAATTCCCCATTTTTTAGAGGGGAGCTTGACACTTATATCGTAGGCTTCTCTAATACCCTATATCTGATGGTGTGAGTTTCATTAAAGTTCTGTGACTTTTAGGGGGTTGTTTCCCCTTTAAAAAAATAGGGCAAATTTTCTCAGGCGCTGGACTTTTGATGGGTAATACTAAGACTGATGAAACTTATATATTTGAAATCAACATAAAATCTGATTCCTTTGATGTATCTATTGGTATCAAAATTTCAGAGTTTCGGTTACTATTGAGTCGGGTTCATTACCACGAACTGTTTGATAAACGGCATCGGAATAGAAATACTGAATTAAAAGTGGCAAAATAGATCATTTTCCTGTAGTTACGTAGTAAAAGTTCACTCTCTTTCCATTGTTCCCACTTTCGCAATGCACCGTAAGTACCATATGTATGCCAATCATTTTATATGCGAGACATGTGCCAGAAAGGAAAGTCGAACCATCACTATTATGAATAAAATAGATTCAAATAGGCCTGCCTTCAAAAATTTGACTGGATTGTCCATATGAAATTTTAAACCCATCAAAGGACCAAAAATTTTGGAGCCGCAAGATTATTTAGAAGAGATTTCTCTGTTTCTAGGTAATGGAATTTTAACACAAAATTAACAGCGATTAATCAGAGGAAGCAAAATAATGAAAAGTAATTTGAAGTGAAGCTAAATAAACAAAAGACCAAAAGTTTATATTTACCTGGCCTTCCATCTCTTAAACCAATTCCACCAGTGAGTATAGGCTTCAAATCCTTAAATCCTCCTTGCTAGTAAACAAAGAAGATTAATCCATTTACTCCTTATCACTTCTTTTAATCATAAATAAACTATTATAGAGTGTTGAATGGTACCTGTATGATATACGCCCTGCCTAATATTCTTTTAATATGTTTTTCTGACGCTAGATCCTAATGAAATATACCTAACTGTGATAAAAGTATAATACTTCAGAAACAAATTTGGGCTATATATTTGCACACTAGGGGGGCAGGGGTAAAGTATAGTGGGTGCGCCTGCCAGTAGGGACCTATCATAAGTTACTACGAGAACACATGTGCTGCTATCTACAATTTAGTTTAACTCTGACCCCACACCATACATGGGCATAGAATCCCCAGGGAGAACACATGTGCTGCCATTGATTGCGTAATCGATTGGAATTGATCCAAAAAAGGGGAATTTATTCAAGGATTATCGATCTAGTCTAATGAGGTCATGGTCAATTGATTTGTTGTTGTTGTTCGTCCAGGTGTACGCTAGAGGGAATGTATTGATTGCGTCATCGAAGGGGAAGTGGATTTCCAAAAAATTGATTGCGTAATCGAAGGGGAGTGGATTTCTTAGAAATTGATTACATATTCTCCCGGGCCTATATAATTTATGCATGCTTTTATGGTTTTTGTCACAGAGAATAAAAAAAACAGGATTTTTCTCACTTTGATGTATTTTCATGGTTTATTAATGTCTAATGGATGATGTCAAGGTCGATTGATTTTTTGTTGTTGTTGTTTGACAAGTGTAATGACACGAGGGGTGATTTACATAATCAGTTTGGAATGTATTGATCTTGGGGAGAGAATTTCCGAGAACTTGATTTACATAATCGGTGGGGAGAATGTTTTGATCCCGGAATAGGAAACAGGAAGTACATGCCTCCTTCTAAGCCAATCAGAGAGTCGGTTACATCTCATTCTAAGCCCATCAGAGAGTCGCTTACATATGGTTTCCCATTACATCGCAATTCACCCTTGAGATTTCGCATATAACGGACATGCGTTGTGATTAAATTATCAGAAAGTTCCAAGACACAATGGATAAAACATCGAATATTATTGATGAGCTAGAAGCCTTGGCTACAGCGATTTACAATATGATTTCTCTTTGGTGCATTTTCATTCTTTATTTTCAAATAAAATTATTTTCCTTGGTCACCCTCTAGTATATTCAGGGTAAACCCCCCCCCACACAATACAAACTCCAATATATATTGTTTATACTCGCTAGAAAGCTTAAAATATGTTCTTTTTTACCACCTAACCTCCTCCCCCCCTCCAAACATCCCTCCTCTGTTTATGACTTAAATTCCTCCATTGGAAATAACTTTGTTTTTGAATTCTCCCTTTGACAGACAACTTCCGTTAACTCTTAGGTATGCTATTTCTCTGGTTTGACATAAGCATTCCCGCAATGATTTAATTAGCTGTCACCCACAATTGCACTTCCTGCATGTTTACGTTAGTGGTTTATCCAAAAGGTTTCATAGATCAAAAAGGATTGTTTTTTCCCGTCAAATTAAAACAGTTTCAAGCAAAAAGAGATTGCAATACTTAAGCTAGGCCTATGCAATCTATATGGAAGAGAAAAACGAGTTATCCTCCAGATTAATTGCTAGCAAATATTTTTAGGACATTAAATGAAAAGGAGGAAGGGGTTATACCTCAATTTTATCACCATCATTGTAAAATGAAAACAAACTGTTTCTTTGCATGAAAAGTAAGGGGCTGGGATTTCTAAGAAAAAGAATACAAAGCTTTATTATGTGTAAATTGAATACCATTTACGTCTAAGATCATAAATTTTAAGCCTATAAGCTGCTGGGTTAACAATCTTTTTATCTATTTTAAAGCCTATAGACGGGAACATTTAAAAAATTTTCTGAAAGGTAAAAATAGAAACATTGATTTCTATCCTAAGACTACAAAATAGTGATTGTCAACTTTTATTTTTCTCACAAGTTTTGCATTAAAAACGTATGATTTCCCTGCATAGTATATTTCTCGTAAATTTTACTTTTTGCTTTGCTGAAAAGGAGGGAGGGGGACTTCATTGTGTGATAAATGCTTTCTAGACAAAATTATTGCCAGGTTGGTTAGGGGGTACTAATTTTTGTTCTGTAAAAAAGGGAATCATTATTTCAATACTAACTTTTTTCTCTTCTTTAAGAATATTTATGATAAAAGTGCGCCTCCACCTGAAAAGAGAGCAAGGGAGGGTGAGGCAGCCCCATCAGTGCCAGCCCCTATGCAGTCTGGACAAAAGCCATAAAGAGAATGGGCCATAAGGATGAAGAGCCCTGCTGCTTCATCGGTACAAGCCCGTAACATCGCCGACCCGTCCACCCTCCATCATGCGTTGTCTGAGCCTTCAAAAGCTGCCCCACCTACACAAGGTCAGGAGGTGGCCCTCCAGCATGCTTCGCCAGGGCCTTCAGGCACTCAACTGCAGCCGGGATATAAAAATGTGAGCATTTTTACCTAACTTATAGAAATATCTAGACAAACCCATTTTTCATCGCTGTAAAAGTGTATGTCAGACATATTAAAATGTTATTTTCTCTATAATTCCCCACCCCAATTTTTTTAAATTTTTCTGCTCTCCCCTCCCTCAAAGATATCTAAATACAATACAATTTTTTTTACCTGTCAAAGAAACCACTCTTTTTTCTAATCTTTCCTATTTTCTCTGCCCACTGTAGGCATCAACCTCATAATAATATTTTTAACTAATTTCTTGTTTACTGATAGAACTAGATTCTTTTTATCTCAAAATGCTATTTTTTGCTAGATTATTATAGATTATTGTATACAAGGGGGCGGCCGCTGCGGCGGCCGGGAAGCGTCATGGGGCCCCCTGTGGAGGGTCAGGAAGCATTGCGAGGTCCGCTGTGGCGGGCCTGGGGGAGGGTCTGAGGGGGGTATTAAATAGTGGAATTAATGTGGAAATTACTCTGCCTTGCACACATAAATTGAAAATTGTTTGTGTTGTAAACTACTTTTATTTAAACACAATTCTCTATTGGAAAGAGTTAGGCTATCAGGTAAAGACAGCAGTGTTTTCCAATACAGATAAAGAGTATTAATATGAATTATTTTTGAGGAGTTGTTTGAACAAAATCAAAACCTTCTATGTCATCTTTCAGAAAGTATTAAGTAGGAACTTTCAGAATATATATACATATAGAGTAGAGAACTAAATGTTACTGCTAAGCACGTTTTTAAATAATAATCCAATTTTTAAAAATAGGGGTGATTTAGACACTTTGAAAATAAGCTATTTTTCTTTAATAGGTTGTTCTGGTTCCTTATGCTCTGACCCCCTCATCAGTTGAAGAAGAAGAAGAAGAACTCACTAATGCATCTAATGCATCTATGAATACAGATTGGTAGTGCTCATATTCCAACAGCAACCTTTTAAGAAAATTAAAATATATTTTCTTGTGTATATTATCGCTTCTAATCAGCAGTTGTACCAAACCAATCCTGCTCAACTCATCCTCAGGGCTATACTGTGGTGTTTAACCTCCCCATAGTATAGTGCAGACGGTTTGATATCATTCTATTTTCCCCTTCCTTTTTTTGTTTTATTTTTGTGTTTAAAGCTTTTTCCAATAGGCAATGTTTAGAAGTCCTCCAAAAAAAAGTCCCCCCAGATCCCAAATCAAATTCCACTGAAAGTGTCTTAGTGAAAGATACCCATCCTGGCTGGTCAAGCACAATATATGAATGTTCTAATGATAGGACAATGATAAGTGTAGGGGCTAATGTAACCAGAAATGATGATAATGATGGGTTTCAAGAGGTCCTCTCCAGAAGCTCTAAAAAAAGAAAAAAATCTCCCCAATTAAAAGCATTTCCCCTCTCCCTGCCCAAGATCCTCCCTCCAAAAACTTAGGAATTTACCTTAAAATTAATCCCACTACCCCCTTTGAAATAAAAGTGATCACTGCAATAAGAGTTGCAATTTTTAAATTTCTAAAATCAATGTTCTCTCTTAATATTAACCGTGATGGATCTCTACTAATAGCTGTAGAAGATCAGAAATCAGCAGATACAATAATTAACCTAAAATTCCTTCTGAATACCCCAATTATTGCATCTAATTGGAACCCAAAACAATCACCAACAAAAATAATAGTTTATAATGTTCCCCCAGAGATATCTACCCAGGAGTTAAAAGAAGGGCTCTCAGATAGGGCTGGAAACACAATCCCAGTTGAGGATGTTACCCAACTTGGAAAACCTAACTCTGATGGGCTAAAAACTAGTAAATCCTTCTTATTCACACTGAATGATAAAATTGATATCCCAGAAAAACTATTCCTATTTGGGCAAATCAAACCACACAAGGAATACAAACCTAAGCCTATCCAGTGTCAGAAGTGTTTCAAACTGGGACACACAACAAACATATGTAATGAAATTCTCCAAGAGTGTAGTAATTGTAAAGCTTTCTATCTTAAACAGCTGACAACTTGCAACAACACTCAGCCTACATGCATCAATTGCAAAGGCCCACATGAATCTACAAATAAATCATTATGCCCTTTATACAAGAAAAGAGCTCTAACACTCCAAATATCAACAGAAAAGGCCATCCCATACCCCTTTGCAGCAATGGAAGCAAATGCTGCCCAACGATACCAAATAAAGCCTGTAATGAAACCAACCAAAACTCCCAAGTCAAATGCCCCCAATGCATCAAGCACCCCAAATAAAACACCATCTTCTAAGCCCCCTAGCTCAAATCCCCATCAGAAGGAATCACCAAGTCAACAAACATCCTTGTCTGGTGAGATGAGGTCAGCCTGGCCCTCCCCCCCCCCCAAGAAGAAACAAACCAGAAACACTACCAGGAATCAATCCCTTAACCAACAAACAGGATGCACAACCAAAAATACAATCCCCAAATATATGCTTATTCATTCCAAACTGTAATGCAGTTCAGGCCATGAACATACATCAACTACAGAAAACAAAAATTATTGCAGAATTGGCAAAAATCTACATCCCAGATGATATGCTCATTCAAGCAAAAAAAGATCTTGCTTTACTTTTAACAAAGCTGAACATTGATACACAGTCATATGAAGAATGAATCAACAACACAACATTTATCAATACTCCAATGGAATGTAAGATCACTCACAGAAAATAAGCTAAATGAACTAATATCATTTATGAATAATAATTTGATTAATATTGCTTGCCTCCAGGAAACTCATTTAACCCAAAATAAACAAATTAAGTCTCTGAGATATACTATCCTGAAAAAAGGATAGATCTTCAGAGAGAAAAAGAGGTGGGGTAGCTTTATTAGTCAATAATAATATAAAATTTTTTGGCATTAATTTTCCAGATTTTGAAAATGATGTTGATGTAAATTGTATCAGTGTTTGGCTGAGTAATTTAAAAACCTACATAATAAGCTTTTATTACCCTAATGGTCAAACTACAGATGCCAAGCATTTCTTTAATTATATAACTATTTCTAATATGTTAAATAATTTCATTATTTATGGTGATTTCAATGCCAACAGCCTTTTGTGGGGGAATAAACCAGCAAATAAAGCTGGTAAATTTATTGAGCATATGACTTCAAATAGTAATGAATTAGCTGTTGCTACCCCTCCAAACCTGAATACATATTTCAACCCCAAAAGTGGCAAATTCTCCACAATTGACCTACAAATTGTGTCATTAAATTTTTTGAACAAAATTTACCTAAATAAAATTGATAGTCTATGTACAGACCACTTTGCTATAGTTTGCTCCCTAAATGAACCTGCTGAAACTTCATCTCATACCTCCAATTATATTAACACTAAAGCAAATTGGTCTATGTTCAAAAATAAGCTAAATGATGAAATTACAAGTTTCACCCAAAGTTCATGCATTTCCAACACAACAGTTGACACACATGCTGAAGCCTTGACATCTTTACTAATAAATACAGCTAATCATGCTATCCCCAAGACAACACCTAAGAAAAGATTCCCTAAACAAATTGCTAAAGCATGGTGGACAAATGAATGCCTAAATAAATGGAGGATAAAAAAGGCAGCTAGGAAAGAATTCATAAAAAAACAATCACCTACTACATATTTTAAAAAATTACAAGCAGAATCTAATCTAAAAAGGACTATAATAGATGCTAAATATAAATACTGGAATAATTTTGCAAATAATCTCTCCAGAGAAACGCATGAGCCAATTATACATAAAGTCATAAGCCACAT
>JAQQPU010023670.1:1250-13142 GCA_029168905.1 Artemia sp. Kazakhstan ARC1039 | reverse complement strand
CGAGAAGCTATGGATTTAATAAATTTTCCCATAAAAACGAGGCAAAGTACATTGCCTTGGAATCAAACTCCCAAGGATGACCAGCAAGGACAATATCATGATATAACTGTGTCCAAGGTGAAGTCTAAACAATGGACTTCATGGAGGGAAACACTAGTGCGAAAAATGCCCCATCCCTCTGAAGACATGGCATTTAAACAGTGGAGGAACCCCGCAAAAACTTTTGATTCCTCTCAGAGCTCTCAAGAGTCTTTTAAATCTCCCGAGTTGAAAACTCAAAGCGAGGACTTATATAATAAACCTTCTACATCCAGAGGAGTCGAAATTTACGAAGGACGGGCAGGCGATACCTCAAAAACGCAAAGTGCCACTTCTAAAAGTTCTAATGCGGAATCATCGGAAACCAGTTCCGAAGAATCTGACGACGAATCAGACCATATGGTAGTTAAAGAAACAGAAAAAGCAAAACCGACTTCAGCGGCCGCGCATGCGAAAGAAACAAAATTAAAAGGTCAAGATTTTTTGAAAAAACAATACAAGAAATTTGATCTTATATCACTAGCAAAACCTAAAAAGAAAAAATTGCAAGAAACCGAGGAAAAAGTAACCACGCAGTCAGGTAGAATGGTTAAAAAACCTGATAGATGGAATTACCCTTAGTCACTACAGGATTAAGAGATTTTTAATGGATAAGCGTCATAAAGGAAAAATGATTTAAAAACTTTTAGCTTATGAGTAAAAATCATACAACTATAAAAATACTATAGAAAAATTTTTCTCAACATATATCAGTTCCCGAAAACAAATTCTAATTAAAAAATCACATTGCATATAATTAATTCGAATAATTTCCCTTAATATAAAAAGTCTACCCGTACTATTCCAGTACGATTTATCCAGTCCAACTGAAAGAAGCCGGGGAGTTGCCTGACGGTTTGGAGTGTAGTGGAGAATAATACTGAAGTTTCCCGGGCCGAACCCCAAGCCGGTAGACTGGCTCCAGGATCTCCCAATTCCAGGACAATTCCCAATTCCAAAGAACATTTCAAGTGAAATTAGATTCAAAAATTATGGAGGCACTGTTAACTATAGGAAAAACCCAAAGGTCAGGCTAAGAGTTTTCATATAAATGAGAGTGTCTCATATTGTACTCCCCAAAGCAGTAGTATCAACCGTAAAGCAATATAGTTTAATTCAAAATATAACTGGCTAACGAGAAAGGCCTGATGTAGGAAGCTCGTGGTCGACTGATGACGACAAGTGGTGTTTAAAGTTCTATTTGGGCCATTATGCCTACTGAGTATCTCCCTCACGAAAGACAACCGCACCTCTACAAAAATGAACCCATCAATCAAACAACCAAAATAAACCCAGTTATTGAGGTTAATGACGGATTTTATAACGTGGGAAGTTTGGGTTCCGACTCGCCTACGAGCAGCGTTTCAGTCGTTGCGTAGGAGAGACTGTCCCTAAACTCCTAATTTCCAGAGCTTAAAACTTCGTTGAATAAAATGGCTATCTCAAAGTTTTGATTAGATGTGTTTGGGGAAAAGGTGGGCGTGAGAGGCGGGGTAGTTGCCCTCTAATCACGTTCAACTACTAAAAAGGTAACTAGTCCTTTGAATTTGCAATCGAATGAGCCCATTTTGAAGTTTCTACGACAAGGCCTTCTATAAAAAACCTTATATGCCCCCAGGACATAACTTACAACCCTTGCCCGAAGGGGTAAGGGGAACTCACAACTCCTCAAAATCATAATTTCTATCTGGAAATCTGCTACGCTGAACAAAATGGCTATCTCAAAATTTGGATTGGATGTGTTTCGAGAAATGGTGGGCGTGGAAGGGGTGTTAGTCTCCTTCCATTCACTTTCGACTATTAAAAAGGGTACAAGCCACTCCAATTTCCAATTGAATGAGCCCTTTTCGAAGTTTCTACGACAACTTCTTCGATACGAAGTAGCCTGCTCTAAAGGAAATAATTATTAAATAATACATTGTGCCAACATCGTTCTTATATGCCCCCAGGGCATAACTTAAAATCCTTGCCCTGAGGGTTGTGGGGGACTGTCCTCCTCTTTACTTAGTCCCCGTTTCTTGTCTCGTTCTCGAGTGTCCCCGTTCTTTACTTAGGAAGCGTGATTGCGCTGCCTATGATTTATACAACAACTTTCTATATAAACCTTATATGCCCCAGGGTATAACTTACAGCCCTTGCACTGAGGGCTCTGAGGGGGTTATCATCCTAAAAGACCTAATTTCCAGGACGTTCAACTACGTTGTACAAAATGGATTTCTCAAAATTTTGATTGGATGTGTTTTGGAAAATGTGTGCGTGAGAGGGACGTTGGTCGTTATCCAATCACTTTCAACTATCAAAAAAGTCACTAGCCCTTTCAATTCCAAATTGAATGAGCCCTTTTCAAGTTTCTACGACAACACTTTCAATAAAAACTTTGCATGCCCCAAGGGTATAACTTACAACCCTTGCACTGAGGGCTCTGAGGGGGTTATCATCCTAAAATACCTAATTTCCTGAACCTTCAACTACGTTGAACAAAATGGCTATCTCAAAATTTTGATGGGATGTGTTTGGAAAAATGGTGGGCGTGATAGCGGCGTCAGTCGCTATCCAATCACTTTCAACTATTAAAAAAGCCCCCAATTCAAGATTGGCAGAGCTAAAACCCTTTATTTTCAAGCAAGATTATTTCGAAAATGATAGTGATGAGGAAAACTTTGAAGAATTTTTAGCTATGAAAAACCAATCAATCAAACAACCAAAATAAAACCAGTTATTGAGGTTAATGACGGATTTTATAACGTGGGAAGTTTGGGTTCCGACTCACCTACGAGCAGCGTTTCAGTCGGTGCGTAGGAGAGACTGTCCCTAAACTCCTCAATGAAAATCAACTTTTAATTCTACAAAAGTGAACCATGAAACCCATTTCCCCCTACCGTACTGTATGATGTTATCAAAAAATTTAAAGTGATGAGCCATGTATTGTAGGAAGCCTGGGGTGGAGTTCGCCCTCAAGCAGCGTTTGGTTTGTTGAGGTCGTGCTCTACCTCAGATTTGCTATCAGATTTTCCTATTTATAACGTCAAATCTGGATCTTCTATGTTAGATATATTTTTAAAAGACACACAACAGGAAGAAATACCTGATTCGTGCGAAGCCTTGATAGCAAGTACTAAACGAGAAATATTCATACACCTTAGATATGATCTTTGGTTATTTTCTGTTCCAAAAGAAACTGTTGGAACTTTGTCTTGTTGTAATAGTACTGAAAGAATCGATCCAAGTTACAGGACCGACTTACTATTACAAGATGTGGGTACGATAACCATAAAACAAGGGTGTCGACTTATAACTAAAGAGTCAACAGTTCAAACGCCGTTAATAACCACGAGCACAAATATAATAAGTCCTAAAATTACCAATTTTAAGGCAATCAACTTGTCGTAAACTATTCCCAAAATAGAAAGTGAGGAAACCTCAATATGGTCCAAAATAGAAAAGAATAAAGGAACATTAACGCTTACAAAAATAAGATAAGCATTAGACTCCCAAATTCCCCTATTTACAAATGAAGACCAAAGATTAACGTACGTGGATAATAGATACGGATTATTCTCAACCAGTTTCTGGTGGAACATACTACTGACCGTATATTTCGTATTTACGATTTCCTTGACTGTGAGAACCTTACTGACTTTTAATTATGGAAGGATTTTCAGACTAAGAAGACAAAACCCAAAGGAAGAAAACGGGGAAACGGCTGAAATGCAGAAGTTAAACCCGGAACCCCATGAAAACGTCTAAGCCAAGAAAAAGGGGTGACATTAGAAAACGAGTGGATATAGAGGTCTCCACTCGTCCTTGCTATGTCTAGTTCCCTCATTGTAAGCGTCGTTTACGTAAAACCGTGCGGTTATGACGCTGCAACATGCGTTTCTTAAACAGCACGGACGTGCGTGAACAATGAAGGCATGAAATATGTTGTAAACTGAGACCTCAAACTTAATGATGTAGCGTAACTTAAGTTTAAATGATTGTTCTAAATCTAATGTAGAATTAAATAAGTGTTGAAGGAAATTAAAATAAAGTGTGTGTAATAGCGTATACTAAGGATCATTAAGTAAGAGAACTTACTTAAAGTTAAAGGAATTAATCTCATATCTTCGTTATTCTATAACAACTTAGAAGAAATTATATGTCTTAGGTTTCCCAATGGAAATTTTATATATTTGAAACCAACATGATAATAATGTCGTTTTGTTAAAATCAATATATATGTAATAATTTTAGTGTATTTGTTTAATGTTGTCTTGTAGCGTAAAATTCACCATAAATATACCCAATCGTATTACTTATTATGTATTATGACTACTTGTTTTAAAGAACGTGTTATTCTGCCTGGTTATTTTTATTACAGGAATTGGAATGAACTATCGGAATCATTCATTACAATACGTAGTCCAGTGCAGATGCAACCTAGTAGCATCTATTTTCATCATCCCTCAACCAACGAAGAGTACTCACCATAAATTACAGGCAACGAAGCTAGGACGAAAATTACGGTTACCTTTTTGATCGTTGTTCCTCGATCACAAACCATATTATGTATCAGGTAACACTATCTAATAAATCTCAGTATCCAGTGCATTATCGAACTATATAAACACATCAATCCTGAGAACCCCATCGACCAATACAAGATATAAGTACATAAATATCACCCTTGATAATCCTTATGGACCCATGCACCATATAACTGTATAGTTATGATATTTGATGAACCAAAATTATTTACGTGTCGCAGATTCATGCGTTGAATCCCTTTCGACCATTTCTCGGAATCCATCCTATCACCTCTATCAAATGTGAAAAGTTCCTATCTCTGTTATCCCATAAATGTTATGAGATAATTCCTGAAAAATGAACCTGGAAACCAACCACTGAATTACAGAAACCAAAATTAACCCCAGTGACTAAGACTTCAGTGACAATATACTCCTCCCACAAGTTAAAGACGATACGCTGAAGGAGTCACTAAAGTTTGATGTCGACCCATTCTGAATCCAAACATCAATTCCCCCGCGATTAACCAAGGAATCACCCCAAAAGCTAATAGATACAAGCCATGCACGAACAATTTTAGAACTATAATCTCTAAGTGCACGAACGAACAATTTTATACGAGAAATACATTCTCTATTTGCTTCAAAATAGCCCAAGAATAAATGCTAAGAAGAGAGTCAACCCATCTATTACCGGCGCGATCCCAGTGCTCAACCCCTTTACGATAAAGCACCTTATGAACTATCCAAAAACAACAGGTGAGAATGACCTCTGATATCAAAATTCTACACACCTGTACCTGGAAGTATCATATCCCGTTTGAGAAATTAGAGAAAGTCCTTCGTCAAAGATGAACAGAGCCATGTTAAAACACTTTGTGAAGAAACTATATTGTAAGTGTTTTAAAATATTTTGCACAAGACGAAAATAGTGAAGGACCATAATTTACAACAGCAGGAGTGACTACACTAAGAAAAACGTAAGGTGGTGAAGTAGGTGTGAATTTGCAAATGCCACATTTTGATAGTTTTGATAAATTAACAATTTCGATATCTTATCTTTACTATTATATAACGAACATACCTAATGGAAGTGTTTTGAAATTTACCAGTGAAAGTGCTGACTTAGTTTTTTTTTAAATCGTTCATATATACATGTATTGCTAATTGCTTAGATAGAGTTATGTTTAGTATTGCAGTATTACTCCATTAATTTACCGTAGATAGAAACTATAATAATACCATAAATAGCATTAGATGAAGACTTGCACATTTCAATTAATATGATTATTATTACATTACAAATATCTTAAAATAGTAGTAGTATAGCCCCAACCACATAAAACATTTCCCATGATAATGTTTAAAAGGTTGAAGGTGTAGAAGCTATGAGTGTTAGATGTAGAAAAAAAATCTTTAGTATAGTAGCTAGGCTTTAACCATAGATAATCTTAGTCCGGTGGAGGAACATTAGAAAAGGATATATAATAAAATAAGAAAAGTAATAGAGAAAATTTTTTAAGCACTCCTGATTAAGCTTAAACAAAAGTATAACATAATACAATGTTAATTAAAATTACGTAGGACAAATAGTAAATAAATCACGAATATTTCAAAGACCCAAGGGCATGCAAATCCTAATGACGGGACGTCATTAAATAATGGGAAGGGTAATATTTACCGTGAGTAATATGTGATATATTTAAAGTATAAAAAAATGAAATTGTTTCCTTCTAAGGATACTTCCGATATAAATGCCTCGCAGCATCCCAGACGATTTGTTTTAAAAATGTGAAGTGTGGAAAAGCTACCGGTCAAATTACGGCACTAATCAAGGAAGACGGTTTTGAATTTTGCGAAAATACTTGGCACTAAAAAGTCAGGAGATACAAAGTTTCACAGAAAGTTTCAAGTTATCATAGGAATATGAATGTCTAATCATCAAAATATTGAAAATAAATTATTGGACGGTCAGTAAGCATAATGATATTAGTTTGTAAACATAATGAAAAAGTAGCGGGCCCTCCACAGGAGTTGGGCCAGTCGTGAAATAGCTCTTAGAGTGCAGATTCTAGACTCGTGTGATATAGTGAAAAAAAAAGTGTTTTTCGCGGCAATTTTTGATTGTCTCTATTGTCGTCAGTTACGAGAAATTATGTTCCTACCCTTCTACGATACACTCTGAAGTGATCAGTCTGATTGTGATCAGTCTGATCAGTCTGATTACTTTTCTATTTGTGTTGTTTTATTTATATGCCTGTATCTCGCCGCAAAGTAGATAACTAGCTCAAATGCCTCCATTGGAAACGTTCCTAAGGAATCTGATTTCTAATTAACAATAGAGGTAATCCATAAGGAGACGACCCAAGGAAGCGTGGCTGCACTCCTGGATTGATGGTTGGAGAACTTCTAACCTACTATAGTTACGTATTTTATTTTCTCTCATAGGGAGTGGCGAGGTCATTTTTCTAACCCTCAGTCATACTCATCCCTTTCCCCCTTTACAAATGGTGCAGCCTTTAGCTGCACAAGTCTATAACAACTTATCGGTTTAAGGTACAACCTGAGCAATACAAGTGGAGCAATTCCATAACGGCGCAATTGGTGCGATCCTTAATTATACAGCTTAAATCCTTAATGGTACAAGTGACACTGTCACAAGTGGAACAGGGCCGACTACCACACGAAATTCCCCTGGTACAATGAGAGAAAGGTTGAGATGGCTAGGAAGCATTCTTCGGATGAAAGCCGACAGATTGCCAAATATCGTCCTTGTCCGCCAACCGTATTGGGCGAAACTAAAAGCAAATTGTCCCCGGATGGGGTGGAAGGATTTAAGAAAAATGCGAATTTCTTGGGAGGGTGTAAAGAGGCATGCTTTAAAGAGGTTGGAATGGAGAAGGAGCGTGTGGAGCTCTGTTGTTCTCAAGCGGCTTGGTGCTGCTGTGAGTTGTTAGTTGTAGTAATTTTGACGATCGCCTATAATTTGGTGTTTATGTTTCAAAATATTATTATTTCAGGTGATTTGACCACGTCCGGCTTTTATCCTCCTTGTACCGTTGAATTTTCAAGCGCTTTTCTGCCTTGTATGCACAGTATATAAATATTTGACAGTATGATCGCCCCCTATCTCACCCATTATAAAAACCCGGACCGAGGTGCGAGTCATCCAGATAACGTAAAAACATAAGCGACATTAGATCTTTTCACGGGTAGACCAGTCAGATTTCTCTTGAACGCGAAACTTAGCTTCAACGTTGGAACACTAAATTTTAAAGAAACTAATTTTAAAGTGGATTATTCCAATACATATATGAAAACCGGTAATTAGTAGTGCAGTGTTATTATTAGATGTTTTTAGGAATTACAAGTAGGTTTCGAAGACTCGAGTTGGTTTCAAAGGCATTTTGAGAAAGTTTCTGCCAAAGTGCGTGTACCAAGGTAGTTGGACCGGTGATGGCACATCAAATGAGAGGAGCTGTTTGTAAGCGCTAATGAAAGAGTATGTGGGAAAACCTGTAAAGCTGTTTGTTCGCACGGAGAATAAAGAGCCAGAAATCATCTGCAGTGAACTTACTGCTAATTGTATTTATACAGTGCTTGTATGTAAGTGTTTTGAAAATGCCCTACCTAATTTATTAAAAATCTTAACGAGTAGAAAGTATAAGATGTCAGCAAATGTCCCTCTACTGACGACAGAAACAGAGTTGTACACAAGGAGGGGGGGGCTCTTAGTCTGGGCCCATTCCCAAAATCCTACATTTATCGGATCTCTAGGCACTTCTAATTCAAATTACAAAACAATCTCTTTTTTGTTCTCGTTTAAGAACAGTACGTTCTCTTGTGACAGTAAAGATCGGGAGGTATATCTTGGTGGTTGAAGACAAAAAATAATATAGTTCTGACCATAGCTTACACAAGCATTGTGCACAAGCATTGACCNACACATCCAATCAAAATTTTAAGAAAGCTATTTTGTTCAGCGTAGTTGTTTTCCAGATAGAAAATATGTTTTTGAGGAGGACACTCCCCCACAACCATCAGGGCAAGGGTTTTAGTTATGGCCTGGGGGTATATAAAGTTTTCATTAGAAGGCCTTGTCGTAGAAACTTCAAAACAGGCTCATTTGATTGGAAATTCAAAGTGCTAGCACGCTTTTTATTAGTCGAAAGTGATTGGAGGGCAACTAGTCCCCCACGCCTTTCATTCCCCCAAACACATCCAATCAAAATTTTGAGATAGCCATTTTGTTCAGCGTAGTTGATTTCCCTATAGAAAATATGTTTTTGAGGAGGACACTCCCCCACATTCCTCAGGGCAAGGGTTTTAAGTTATGCCCTGGGGGTATATAAAGTTTTTAAAGAAGGCGTTGTCGTAGAAACTTCAATAAAAGCTCATTCGACTGGAAATTCAAAGCGCTAGTGCCCTTTTCAATAGTCGAAAGTGATTGGAGGGCAACTAGCCCCCCCCCACACCCATAATTCCCCCAAACACATCCAATAAAAATTTTTAGATAGCCATTTTGTTCAAGGTAGTTGATTTCCAGATAGAAAACATATTTTTGAGTGGGACACTCCCCCACAACCCTCAGGGCAAGGACTATAAGTTAGGCCCTGGGGGCATATAAGGCTTGAATTGAAATTTTTGTCGTAGAAACTTGAAAAAGGGCTCATTCGATTTGAAATTCAAAGGACTAGTACCCTTTTTAATAGTCGAAAGTGATTTGGGGGCAACTAACCCCCCTCTCACGCCCACTTTAACCCAAAACACATCCAATCAAAATTTTTTGATAGCCATTTTATTCAACGTAGTTGAAAGTTTTGGAAATTAGGTCTTTAAGGAGACAACCCCACCCCAACAGCCCTCAGGGCAAGGGTTTTAAGTAATGTCCTGGGGGCATATAAAGTTTTTATTGAAAGCATTGTCGTAGAAACTTCAAAAGGGCTCATTCAATTGGAAATTGAAAGGGCTAGTGCCTTTTTTAATAGTTGAAAGTGATTGGATAGTGACTAACGCCCCTCTCACGCCCACCATTTTCCCAAACACATCGAATTAAAATTTTCAGATATCCATTTTGTTCAACGTAGTTGAAAGTTCTGGAAATTTTGTCTTTTAGGATGATAATCCCCCCAGAGCCCTCAGTGCAAGGGTTGTAAGTTATGCCCTGGGTGCATATAAAGTTTTTATTGAAAGCATTGTCGTAGAAACTTCAAAAGGGCTCATTCGATTAGAAATTCAAAGGGATAGTACCGTTTTTAATAGTCGAAAGTGATTGGAGGGCAACTTGCCACCCACGCCGATGATTCCCCCAAACATATCCAATCAAAATTTTGAGATATCCATTTTGCTCAGCGTAGTTGATTTCCAGATAGAAAATATGTTTTTGAGGAGGACACTCCCCCGCAACCCTCAGGGCAAGGCTTTTAAGTTATGCCCTGACGGCCTATAAGGTTTTTCTAGAAGGCGTTGTCGTAGAAACTTTGAAAACTTTACTTACTTTACTTTCGGCGGGAACCAGACGATGAATTGTCCTGCCCGGCACCAAAGGATCTTGGGATGACTTACGACGACCACTTGGACCTGTCGGCTGCAGCTTCTCCGGCGATCTTCAGCCAGTCTTTGTCCCATCTCCGACCGTGTCTCCTGAATCCTCCCTACGGTTCCAGGTCCTCCTTGAATTTTTGCCACAGGTTCTTCTTTTGTCCTCCTGGTTTACGTTTGCAGGAGGGAACTGGTTCGCAGACAAGGACGTATCGTGCCTTCGGGACGACGCAATGTGTGGCCGAGGAGCTTCAGGCGACGTCTTTTAATGATAAGCGATAGCTCTTCTGATTGGCCACAGCGACTCCTTACTTCACTATTGGAAACTTTGAAAAGGGCTCATTCGAAGCGAAATTGGAGTGGCTAGTGCTTTTTTTAATAGTCGAAAGTTATTGGAGGGCAACTAGCCCCCCCCAAGCCCAGCATTCCCCGAAACACATTCAATCAAAATTTTGAGACAGCCATTTTGTTCAGCGTACTCGATTTCCCCCCTAGAAAATCTGTTTTGAGGAGGAAACTCCCTCACAACCCACAGGGCAAGGGTTTTAAGTTATGCCCTGGGGGCATATAAGGTTTTTATAGAAGACGTTGCCGTAGAAACTTCAAAACAGGCTCATTCGATTGGAAATTCAAAGGGCTAGTACTCTTTTTAATAGTCGAAAGTGATCGGAGGGCAACTAGCCCCCCCCACGCCCATCATTCCTCCATGCACATCCAATCAAAATTTTGAGACAGCCATTTTGTTCAGCGTAGTTGATTTCCAGATAGAAAATAAGTTTTTGAGGAGGACACTCCCCCAAAACCCTCAGGACAAAGGTTTTAAGTTATGCCCTGGGGGCATATAAGGTTTTATTATAGAAGGCGCTGTCTTAGAAACTTCGAAAAGGCCTCATTCGATTGGAAATTGGAGTGGCTAGTGGCCGTTTTAATAGTCGAAAGTGATTGGAGGGCAACTAGCCCCCCCACGCCCATCCTTCCCTCAAACACATCCAATCAAAATTTTGAGATAGCCATTTTGTTCAGCGTAGTTGTTTTCCAGATAGACAATATGTTTTTGAGGAGGACACTCCCTCACAACCCTCAGGGCAAGGGTTTTAAGTTATACCCTGGGGACATATAAGGTTTTTATAGAAGGCGTTGTCGTAGAAACTTCAAAAAAGGCTCATTCGATTGGAAATTCAAAGGGCTTGTACCCTTTTTAATAGTCGAAAGTGATTGGAGGGCAACTAGCCCCTCCCATGCCCATCATTCCCCCAAACACATCTAACCAAAATTTTGAGATAGCCATTTTGTTCAGCGTAGTTAATTTCCAGCTAGAAAATATATTCTTGAGGAGGACACTCCCCCACATCCTTCAGGGCAAGAGTTTTAAGTTATGCCCTGGGGGCATATAAGGTTTTTATAGAAGGCGTTGTCGTAGAAACTTCAAAACAGGCTCATTCTATTGGAAATTCAAAGGGCTAGTACCCCTTTTAATAGTTGAAAGTGATTGGAGGGCAACTAGCCCCCTCTCCCCCCCACGTCCATCATTCCCCCAAAAACATTCAATAAAAATTTTGAGATAGCCATTTTGTTCAGCGTAGTTTATTCCCAGATAGAAAAATATGTTTTTGAGGTATTTTGAGATGATTTTGAGATAGCTATTTTATTCAATTTAGTTTTTAGTTCTGGAAATTAGGTCTTTGTGGATGACAACCCCCCCCCCCCACAGCCCTCAGGGAAAGGGTTGTATATTGTGCCCTGGGGGTATATAAGGTTTTTATATGCC
>JAQQPU010023669.1:2733-13142 GCA_029168905.1 Artemia sp. Kazakhstan ARC1039 | reverse complement strand
AATGTAGGAAGGAGGGGCCTCTGAGCCTTGCCCTTGAGGCAGATCCCATTTATTTTCGATTCTGAGTATTTTTGATTTTCCCTCCAAAATTGACCCCCCCTCCCCTGCCCTCAGAAATGGGGGAAGGAGGGAACGTTAAACTATTTTAAATTGACAACACTGTCCAAACATCACATGTGTATTATACAGTACACAGTCACTCCATCTCCCCCAAAACACTTTTCAGCCATTTCTAGCTAAAAACTTTTATTTCAAGTATATCCTTAATAGGATCAAATTCCCGAATCCTACACTCCTATTCGCAAATCTCATTACCCCTTTTTAAATATCAATCAAACAATTCTGATTGTACTGTCCAAACATCAGTTGTATATTATACAGTACACAATCACCTCATCTCCCCCAAAACACTTTTCAGCCATTTCTAGTTAAAATTTTTTATTTCAAGTAAATCCTTAATAGGATCAAATTCGCGAATCCTACACTCCAATTCGCAAATCTCAATTACCCCTTTTTAAATGTCAATTAAACAATTCTGATTGTAGTGTCCAAGTTTTTAATAACAAAGCCTACACACATGTACACAATATGCTTTCAAAAAAACCAGTCTGGTTGAAAATTTTAGAGTTGAAACAAATTTGTGTGGGGAATCCCCGTTCATACTGCTATCTTTTTTGCAATGTTTAGGAACAGGCGGGGAATCCCCGCTCGTTTGGAATGGTACCAATGGGACATAAGCAAATAGAACGTAGTTTCATAACGTATTTAATCACGTGTAGAGGTCCCATAGAATAACAATGGAAGGAACATAAGCCAAGCAAATCCATTGTCTCTGCAAATAACATGGAGATTCCTAGGGGCGTGAGCAAATAACATGGGAATTCCTAGGGGTGTGCTAAAAATGGAACATAGGACTCTACTAACGCTTTCAATAAAAAATTTTATATGCCCCCAGGGCATAACTTACAATCCTTGCCCTGAGGGCTTTGGGGTTGTCATCCTTAAAGACCTAATTTCCAAAACTTTCAACTACGTTGAATAAAATGGCTATCTAAAATTTTTTATTGGATGTGTTAGGAAAAAGGTGGGCGTGAGAGGGGGTTTAGTTGCCCTCAAATCACTTTCGACGATTAAAAAGCGTACTAGCCCTATGAATTTTAAATCGAATGAGCTTTTTTTTAAGTTTCCACGACAAAGATTTCAATCTAAACCTTATATAGACCCAGGGCATAACTTATAACCCTTGCCCTGAAGACTGTGGGGGGAGTCTCCTGCTCAAATGTATAATTTCCTGAGCCTTGAGCGTCGTGGAACAAATTGGTAATCTCAAAATTATCTCGATAACGCATTCTATAAAAACCTTATATACCCCCAGGGCATAACTTACAACCCTTGCCCCGAGGGTTTTGGGGCAGTGTCCTCCTCAAAAACATATTTTCTATCTGGAAATCAACTACGCTGAAAAAATGACTCTCAAAATTTAATTGGATGTTTTTGGGGGAATGATGGGCGTGGAGGGGGGCTTGTTGCCCTCCAATCACTTCCGACTATTTAAAATGGCACTAGCCCTTTGAATTTCCAATTGAATGAGCCTTTTTTGAAGTTTCTACAACAACGCCTTCTATAAAAACCTTATATGCCCCCAGGGCATAACTTACAACCCTTGCCCTGAATGCTATGGGGGAGTGTCCTCCTCAAAAAACATATTAAGCATTTATATGGTTTCACGCTAGATGGTATAAAGCGACCAAACCCTCTATATTATTGGCCTATTAACCAACCAAACACGTTATATTTGGAACCAGGGACGAGATTGTGTAATGCAACCAGGCGGGTTGCTGAGGTTAACAGCCTAGCTGGTTCACATCCAAGCTTTCGGCCATTAGCACTCAACGGAAGGTTTAATGACTTCATACGATATTAGATATCAAAAAGTTGTAGCATTTGCGTAAAAATAACTCTATTTGCGAAAAAGATATTATACTGGCATAACTCTGCAAATGAATTATCTTGATTGGTGATTGAATAATAGGGGTGAAAATGATCTCAATTGGTGATTGGATTGTATGAAGGTGGTAAAAAAGGGTTAAACTGATTACCAATTAAGGTAAGCCCGAAGGGGTTTTTAACTACTATGCTATTTATTATAAATTTGGAATAGCATCAATCTATGGAAATGGTTGACCATGATAAAATGACCTTGTGAGTTGACCTAGCTTTACTTCTCCGATGTGTTCTGTATAATACAGAAGTACCATTTGACCAGTGTTGTAATTATAAAATATGCTCGAACATTATAGTATTCTAAAAAGATGATACTAATAGAGATGTAGATGGCGAGATAAGAATTTTAATAAAGAAATTCAGAATAATCCTTAGAAATCTTTGGAAATCAAGTAGTGAGGTCATTATGAGTATGAACCATCAAGGATCGTAAGCACCATTGACCCTAATCACCAAGGACCTCAACCTCAGAACCCTCCCAATACCCCCAACCTCCATGGGGCCCCGTCCACCAACACCCCTCCCCCATTTTTTATACTTTTTTTGTTTTTTTTTAATTTTGTCTTCTTTTTTTAACATGGTAGTTTTTTTCAACTTTTTTTATATCTCTTAGAATGACATGAAACATACTTAAAACATGAAAAATCACATTTAATATTTTCCAATTTAAAAATGAGAATGATATAGAAATGTTAGTCGTGGCTTTTACTATTACAAAAATAATGTTTGAAGCAACACTTTTTCTTTTGAAATAATTTTTTTTTGGATTTCGAAATTATTCAACTTTCTTTCTTCTCTTTTCTTTACGTGTCTTAAAATGACATGAAATTTGCTTACGGCTCTACCAATTGTACACTATGCTTAGTCAAAGACACCATTCGGCTTTCCCACTGGTACTCTATGAGCGGCTATCGACATTACCTAGTTTATTGCATGTATTAAATCAGTACTTTTTACCCATTGGATGGATAAACAAAACTCATATCTCTAATAAGTGAAGATTTAAAATTATTTAAACTATATAATAAGTACATGTGGTATCGGAAACGTATGGGTGCATTGTCATGAAAGAAAGGATTTAAATTTCTTTGGAGTACCAAACAATTCAACTCTTATGATGGTGGATATGCGAGATTGAGATCCACGGAGATGATTGAACTCAAAGAGAATGCCAACATAAAAATAATAGTTGATGAAGAGGGGCATCTTCTTACTAGTGCTTGTGGTAACATGTTACCCAGTGTTAAACCATATCGTCAGCTTTTGAGTATTAGCATTCAAATGAAAGCAAAGAGGAAAAGAAAGGCCTACTCTTCTACTAATATCATAAACCATATCTTGTCTACGTGCCGAAACTGTTACCTGCGTAAAAATAATGTTGTCATAGACAGTGAAATTGCAGGAAAAATAAAAAGGGCATTGGTAGAAAATATCACTAAGGAATTTAAAGATGAATCGATAAAAAACAAAGTGCAAGCAAACATTACTACCATTGATTAACCTGTCAATGAACCAAATAATACCAAAGACGAAACGCATATTGAACCTGTCGGTGACAAACCAGTAAAAACTGTGTATGACTCGAAATTTAATAATGATTATTCTAGTGATTACAAGCTAAGAGAAGACAATAGCCACAATATCAAGAGAGAACATAGTGAACCATTTTATGGAACAGATTCAAAATGTCAAAAGTTGATCATTGATATTAATAATGTATTATAATTTATTTTTTTTATTGATATTCTACATGAAATTATTTCATTAAAAATATTTTATGCATTACATTGTTATGTGTTCATTATTTTTAGAGTATGCTCGCATATCAAACGTTTAGAATGTCTATTAAAAGCTCGGAGATGTAAGAAAAGGAATTTGCATTCATCATATGTCGGATAGATAGGTTAACACAGAGAAAATCTAAGTATAAGAATGAATAAATTCTCTACCAACATCTATTGACAGATACATGGGATAGCATTGATATAATCTAAGTATCAGAGCGAATAAATTTGTTCTATTAGCATCCTTATCGGATACAACGGATAAAATTGAGAAAATCTAAGCATCAGAGTAAATAAATTCTTTATCAATATAATTTGACAGATACGTTGGATAGTATCAGAGTGAATAAATTCTTTATCATTCTCGTTTGTCATATATGATTGATAAAATTTAGAAAATCTAAGCATCAGAGTGAAAAATTCTGTATCAATGTCTTTTGACAGATACGTTTGATAACACTGACCAAATCTAAGTATCATAGTGAATAAATTCTATATCAACTTCTTTTGTCGGATACATCAGATAACATTCACAAAATCTAAGTACCAGAGTGAATTAATTCTTTATTAACAAGCTTTGTCAGATATGCTTGATAAAATTGAGAAAATCTAAGTATCAGAGTGAACAAATTCTTTATCAATGTCTTTTGACAGATACGTTTGATAACACTGACATAATTTAAGTATCAGACTGAATAAATTCTTTATTAACATGCTTTTTTGATATCTTTTGTCGGATACGTCGGATAACATTGACAAAATCTATGTATTAGAATGAATAAATTCTTTATCATCATCCGTTGTCGGATATGTCATCATGAAAAAATTGTAAGTAACAAACTCTTTGTTGAATTCAACTCTTGGATACTCAATAAAGAAATTATGAAAAAATTGTGATTTCCAGGCTTCATTTGCATGCAATAGATACCAAAAGTTCTATGACTCCTCCCCGCAATGAATTCTATGGGTTTATAACTCCTCCAAACAATGAATTCACATGGTTTTAGGACTTATCCCTCTAGCCATAACTCCATTCAACCTTGAGCAAAGGTATAAAAGTTTGACGAAGTACTTCTCTACTTAAATACTAAATTAATAGCTTCCAAGATAATAGGACTGTATGACACAGAATTTATCGGTTTGAAAAAATCATCTTGTAGTGAATGTGTATTTTTATTATTGTCTATGGAACTCAAAGAAATTGACTTTTATCATTGGATAGTAAACTATAATATGTTTGAGTATGATAAAAGCTTGTGGAGCACTACATTACGTCGTATAAACAGACTGGGATTCTACGATAGAGTGATTACACCACTTAATAAAAGTGGTCAGGAACTGAGAAATGTTCAGGAGGAAGTCAGTGAAATTTTCAGCTTTTTCGGGGTTGAAGCACTCTACGTAAAGGGTAATCACACTTAATTCAAAAGTCACACTTAATTCAAAAGTGTGACTCTAGGTTTCTACTTTTCAATCTAGAAGAATTTAAGTGTCCTAAATTTGAAGGGGCTTATCACCGTCCTGAAGACGAGGTCAGGTTCTTCTTCGCAATGGATACCTAAGGATATACCTGATCGCGATAAATGCATAAGACACGGTAAAAACTATTCTATATCATGGGATCCTCGTTTCTGGATGTTTAAGAGTGAACTTTACGAACTATTTTTATATAAATATGTGTTTCTTTCAAAAAGTCTATTAATATGTTTAAGCAACAAATATCTTTTAGCTTGACCCGTCTTCATTCTTTAGAATAGTTCTATTCATTCATTAAATTATGAAGAAATTGTAAGTAAGTAACAATCTCTTTTGGAATTAACCTACAGGATACAAAATATGGAAATTTCATTAAAGAAATTATGAAAAAATCGCAAGTAAGTAATAAACTCTTTATTGTTTTCACCTTTTGGATACACAATACGGAAATTTCATTCAAGAAACTATGAAAAATTGTAAGTAAGTAACAAACTCTTTCTTGAATTCGCTTCCTGGACACACAATACAGCAATTTCACTCAAGAAATTATGAAAAATTGTAAGTAAGTAACAAACTCTTTCTTGAATTTTCCGCCTGGATACACAATACAGATATTTCTTTCAAGAAATTAAAAAAATTGTAAACAAACTCTTTCTTGAATTTGCTTCCTGGACACAATACAGATATTTCATTCAAAAAATTATGAAAAAATCGCAAGTAAGTAACAAACTCTTTATTGTTTTCACCTCTTGGATACACAATACGGAAATTTCATTCAAGAATTTATTAAAAATTGTAAGTAAGTAACAAACTCTTTCTTTAAGTCACCTCTTGGATGCAGAATTCAGAAGTTTCATTCAAGAAATTATGAAAAAATTGTAAGTAAGTAACAAATTCTTTCTTGAACTCACCTCATGGATACACAATACAGAAAATTCAATCATGATATCATGAAAAAATGGTAAATAAGTAACAAACTCATACTTGAATTCAACTCTTGGATACACAATACAGACATTTCATTCAAGAAATTATTACAAAATTCTAAGTAAGTAACAAACTATTTCTTGAATTCACCGTTTGAATTCAAAATACAGAAATTTAATTGAGGAAATTATGAAAAAAAATGTAAATAAACTCTTTCTTGAATTCACCTCTTGGATGCTCCCTCATGGAAATTTCACTCAAGAAATTATGAAAAAATTGTAAGTAAGTAACAAACTATTTCTTGAATTCTCCTCCTGGTACACAATACAGACATTTTATTCAAGAAATAAAAAAAATGTAAGTAAGTAACAAACTCTTTATTGATTTCACCTCTTGGATACACAAGACAGATATTTCATTCAAGAAATTATGAAAAATAGCAAGTAAGTAACAAACTCTTTCTATAAGTCACATCTTGGATACACAATGCAGAAATTTCATTCAAGAAATTATGAACAAATTGTAAGTAAGTAACAAACTCTTTCTTGAATTCGCCGTTTGAATGCACAATAAAAAAATTTAATTCAGGAAATTTTGAAAAAAATTGTAAACAAACTCTTTTATGAATTTACCTCTTGGATACACAAAATGGAAATTTTACTCACTAAATTATGAAAAAATGTAAGTAAGTAACAAACTCTTTCTTGAATTCTCCTCCTAGATGCACAATACAGACTTTTCATTCAAAAAATTATAAAAACATTGTATATAAGTAACAAACTCTTTATTGATTTCACCTCTTGGATACACAATGCAGGTGTTTCATTCAATAAATTATGAACAAATCACAAGTAAGTAACAAACTCTTTATTGTTTTCACCTTTTGGATACAAAGTAGGGAAATTTCATTCAAGAAATTATGAGAAATTGTAAGTAAGTAACAAACTCTTTCTTGAAGTCACCAGTAAGATACACAATGTAGAAACTTCATTCAAGAAATTATGAAACAATTGTAAGTAAGTAACAAATTCTTTCTTGAATTCGCCTCCTGGATACACAATACAGATATTTCATTCAAGAAATTATGATAAAATTGTACGTAAGTAAGTAAAAAACTCTTTCAAGAATTTGCCTCTTGGATACATAATACAGAAATTTCATTCAAGAAATTATGAAAACATTGTAAGTAAGTAACAAACTCCTTCTTGAATTCACCTCTTGGATATACAATACAGACATCTCATTCAAGAAATTAAGCAAAAATTGTAAGTAGGTAACAAACTCTTTTTCGAATTCACCTCATGGATACACAATACAGAAATTTCATTCATGAAATTATGAAATAATTGTAAGTAAGTAACAAACTCTTTCTTGAATTCGCCGTTTGGATGCAAAATACAGAAATTTCATTCAAGAAACTATGAAAAAATTAGACATGCAAAAAGTTAGGTTAATTTAGGTTCACTTAGAGTGGTGCGCCACTTTAAGTGAACCTAAATTAACGTAACTTGTTGCATGTCTCTCTCTCACTATGACTGTGTGTCTGGGCGAGTGTGCTGCCTTCTATAACCCGTCTAGCCTAAATTCAACACAACTTGTGTCTGAGTAGGTGTGTTGCCATCTATAACAACATGAAATATTTTTGCAGCTGTACCAATCATACTCTATGCGTCAAGATAAGTGAACCTAAATGAACCTAGCTTTTTGCATGTCTCTCTATCCCACTAGGCCACTGAGGCGAATTCAAGAAAGTGTTTGTTACTTACTTACTTACTTACAATTTTTTTTCATAGTTTCTTGAATGAAATTTCTGTATTGTGTATCCAAGAGGTGAATTCAAGAATGAGTTTGTTACTTATTTACAATTTTTTTTGACATCTTGATTTAAATTTCTGTATTGTGTATCCATGAGGTGAATTCGAGAAAGTATTTCTTACCTAATTAGAATATTTTCATAATTTCTTGAATAAGATGTCTGTATTGTGTGTACAAGAGGTGAACTCAAGAAAGAGTTTGTTACTTACTTACATTTTTATTTACACACTTAAGTCACACTTAATTCAAAAGTGTGACACTAGGTTTCCAATTTTCAATCTAGAAAAATTTAAGTGTCCTAAATTTGAAGGGGCTTATCACCGTCCTGAAGACGAGGTCAGGTTCTTCACGCACTGGATACCTAAGGACATACCTGATCGCGATGAATGCATAAGACACGGTAAAAACTATCTTACCATTTTTTCATGATATCATGATTGAATTTTCTGTATTGTGTATCCATGAGGTGAGTTCAAGAAAGAATTTTTTACTTACTTACAATATTTCATAATTCCTTTAATGAAATTTCTGCATTGTGTGTCCAAGAGGTGACGTCAAGAAAGAGTTTGTTACTTACTCACAATTTTTCATAATTTCTTGAATAAAATTTTCGTATTGTGTATCCAAGAGATGAAAACAATAAAGAGTTTGTTACTTACTTGCGATTTTTTCATAATTTCTTGAAAGAAATATCTGTATTGTGTCCAGGAAGCGAATTCAAGAAAGAGTTTGTTTACAATTTTTTTTAATTTCTTGAAAGAAACGTCTGTATTGTGTATCCAGAAGGAGAATTCAAGAAAGAGTTTGTTACTTACTTACTATTTTGTCACAATTTCTTGAGTGAAATTGCTGTATTGTGTGTCCAGGAAGCGAATTCAAGAAAGAGTTTGTTTACAATTTTTTTCATAATTTCCTGAATTAAATTTCTGTATTGTGCATTCAAACGGCGAATTCAAGAGAGAGTTTGTTACTTACTTGCAAATTTTTCATAATTTCTTGAATGAAATTTCCGTATTGTGTATCCAAGAGGTGAAAACTATAAAGAGTTTGTTACTTGTGATTTTTTCATAATTTCTTGAACGAAATTTCCATATTGTGTTTCCAAGAGGTGAATCAAAGGAAGAGATTGTTACTTACTTACAATTAACCTCGTCTTCAGGACGGTGATAAGCCCATTCAAACTTAGGACACATAAACTCTTCTAGATTGAAAATTGGAATCCTAGGGTCACACTTTTGAATTAAAAAATTAATAGCCTATTAGTTATCAACCCCTTCGGCCTTACCTTAGCTGGCAATCAGTTTAACCCTTTTTTACCACCTTCATACAATATATTCACCAATTAAGATCATTTTCACCCCTATTATTCAATTACCAATCAAGATCATTCATTTGCAGAGTTATGCCAGTATAATATATTTTTCACAAATAGAGTTATTTTTACGCAAATGTTACAACTTTTTGATATCTAATACCATATGTAGTCATTAAACCTTCCGTTGAATGCTAATAGTCGAAAGCATGGCTGTGAACACGCAAGGCTGTTAACCTCAGCAACCCGTCTGGCTGCATTACACAATCTCGTCCCTGGTTCTAAATATAACGTGTTTGGTTGCTTTATAGGCCAATAATACAGAGGGTTTGGTCACTTTATACCATCTAGCGTGAAACCTTATAAATGCTTACTACTAGTAGTCCTTTGAATTTCCAATCGAATGAGCCTGTTTTGAAGTTTCTACAACAACGGCTTCTATAAAAACCTTATATGCCCTTAGGGCATAACTTAAAACCCTTGCCCTGAGGATTCTGGGGGATTGTCTTCCTCAAAAACATATTTTCTATCTGGAAATCAACTACGCTCAACAAAATGGTTATCTCAAAATTTTGATTGGATGTGTTTGGAAAAATGATGGGTGTGGGGGGGGGGCTAGTTGCCCTCCAATCACTTTTGACTATTAAAAAGGGCACTAGCCCTTTGAATTCCCAATCCAATGAGCCTTTTTTAAAGTATCTGCGACAACACTGTCTATAAGAACCTTAAATACCCCCAGAGCATAACTTAAAACTCTTGCCCTTAGAGTTGTGGGGGAGTGTCCTCCTCAAAAACATATTTTCTATCTGGAAATCAGCTACGCTGAACAAAATGGCTATCTCAATTTTTTCATTGGATGTGTTTGGGGGATAGATGGGCGAGAGAGGGGGGCTAGTTGCTCTCAAATCACTTTCGACTACTAAAAAAGACACTAGACCTTTGAATTTCAAATCGAATGAGCCCTTTGTCAAGTTTCTACGACAAAGATTTCAATAAAAACTTATATGCCCCCAGGGCATAACTTATAACCCTTGCTCTGAAGACTGTAGGGGGAGTGTCCTGCTCAAAGGTATAATTTCCTGAACTTTAAC
>JAQQPU010023668.1:3103-13143 GCA_029168905.1 Artemia sp. Kazakhstan ARC1039 | reverse complement strand
TGAGAAAAACCATCTCCCTAGGGACTCTATGCCCATATATGGTGTTCGTACGGGAGTACTAGGGTCCTCTCTACTTTTTGGCTCCCCGTAGATGAATAATTAAAACAAAATTTGCATATTAATTTTACTTTTATTTGGTTTAATGGCTTTCTCGAAACTTGTTTAATTTTATTTACGAACGTTTTTATTAGTAATAAATATGCGTAACTTACGAATTAACTTACGTAACGAACTTCTATATTCATAGATTTTTAATACGTATATTAGGGGGTTCGTCACCTAGTCAATACTCTAGAAACTTGTTTAATTTTATTTACGAGTGTTTTTATTAGTAATAAATATGCGTAATTTACGAATTAACTTACGTAACGAACTTCTATATTCATAGATTTTTAATACGTATATTAGGGGGTTCGTCCCCTAGTCAATACCTTTAAGCTAAAGTTCGAGTTTTTTTTTCCAATTCTTCAAAAATGACCCTTAATCACAAAGGCCGTTAATTAGAATAAATAGCTCTTATGAAAGTACTAAAAAATCTTTGGCTTAAAGAGCGAGGTATTGACTAGAGGGTGAACCCAATCACATAAGTAATATTTTCTGTTCGTTTTAAGTTTTGATTTTACTCCTTACTTTCAGTTAAAAAACTTGTTTTTTTTATTTATTTTCTGTTCTCTTTCTTTAATAATGCTAGGAAATCCTTCACCCACTTCATAGCAATGTCCCTTCCCCCATGAAAACTTCCTTCATGGAAAGATCCTCCCATCCAACCCCTCCACTACCAGAAAAAAATCCTCCCTGAGAACGCCTGTATACTTCCCAATGACGAATACTATATGTTAACATTGGGTAAAGTTCATAACTTTCAGCCCTCCCCCCCGGGGACTTCGGGTGATTAAGTCATCCTAAAAGACATAGTTATCATATTTTCGACCATGTTGAACAAAATGGCTATCTCAAAATTTTGATCGTGTGACTTTGGGAAAAAAATAAGCGTGGGAGGGGGCCTAGTTGCCCTCCATTTTTTTTGGTCACTTAAAACGGGCACTAGAACTTTTAATTTTCGTTCCGATGAGCCCTCCCACGATATTCTAGGACCACTGGGTCTATACGATCACCCCTGGGAAAAAAACCACAAAAACAAATAAACACGCATCCGTGATCTTTCTTCTGGCAAAAAATGCAAAATTCCACATTTTTGTAAATAGGTGCTTGAAACCACTACAGTAGGGTTTTCTGATACGCTGAATATGATGGTGTAATTTTCATTAAGGTTCTATAACTTTTAGGGGGTCTTTCCCCCTTTTTTCTAAAATCAGCCAAATTTTCTCAGGGGGCTGTGTCGCATACCATTGAGCCGGGTCGCTCCTTACTTACAGTTCGTTACCACGAACTGTTTGATTGAACCATATTTTTTTAGATAACTTCTAATAGCTAAGAAGGTAACAAAAACAGTAATACTATATTCAAAGAAGATAACAAAAATAGGTAGAAGATAACAACAATAATTGTTAATTAATATTGTTAATAATTATAATAGCTGAGAAGAAGGAAATAAAGGTGAAATGATACACCAAAAGAAGATTCAAGTTGATGTATGCCGATTTAAACCTTTTTCATAATATTATCATTGGTTAAAAATGTTTTGCATTAGTTTATCTTAATTGTAATTGGATGCTGCTCTAATTAGTATATCGGAATCTTTATCTACAAAATACCGAAAAGAAAATTTGAAGTTTAGATACATGACTGCTAGAGTTAACGATAGCAAGGGTAATGATTCAAAAGTGGCTTTGGGCTGTTCTGATTTCATGAAATTCTTAGATATGGTTAGGCCTTACTTTGATCTTTCTAAACTGACAGAGTATGGAAATTGTAGAATGATTCTTTATTTTTTTAAAGTTTCTATCGGGTCAATATAAATTACATTTCAGTAATCATATGATATTAAGGATAAATTGCTTAGCGTAAATTGGGCACATTCAGGTGGATGGGGAAGGAATGGGTATGGATATAGTGTACTACCTTTCAGTTTTCAATTAAACTTGAGCAAATCTGGCCCGTCAAAAAAGAGAAAAAAACAGTTGTTAGCGATTGCGTAAATGTGCAGTTTAAAAGTGCAAACTCGAATTAAACCCGAACTGAATTCCAGTCATTTCTCTATGGTAATCCGTCAAGTCAAAGAAAATGAATTCTTGTCCCCCTTTTCTTTTTCAAAAATAGAAGATCAGCTACTGGTGGTGTCCCAGAAGGAGTGCAACACTAAAGATAGTTTTTTTAGAAGGTGGAGGAAGGATGTACAACGGTTTCTAATTCAAACGGTCTCGAACGATTTATCTAATTCAGATTAGGGGTTAAACTGCTTAAATCTCTTGCCTGTATTTATAGCCCAAACGAAATGACGATTTTTCTGGCAGTGGCGTCAATTCACTGGAATTAGAGGAGGGGAACAATATTTTCCAAAGTCTAGGGGGGCTAATTTTTTTTCATTGTTTTCTTTTAAATACCCCCCCCCCCCAAAAAAAAAAGATTAAATGAAGATACAAAAATATTCACCAAAACCTAGAAGGGATGCCACATGTCCCTCCCCCTCCCATTGACGCCCCTTTTTCAGATTTTTCTATTAGTTGGATAAATTGGCCGTTAACCAGAAAACCACTCCCCGTCCCCTTCCTTATCTGAATACGGTCTTGTCCTTAAAAATAATTTTTGGCCTTATTGATTTTGCTGCCTATTAATTTATTTATCTAGGAGAAAATTGCATAGCTCAGTTCTATCATCATTGACAAAGCAGTAAATTCAATTACTGTATCAGCACCCTTATCTGCCAAGGATTCTAAACTTTTTACTACATCTAATATAATAACTTTTTACCTCCGTTACTTTCTCCATGCATATGTTGTACACGGAACTTACGAGTACCAAACAATTCGTGGTAACGAACTATAAGTAAGGAGTGACCCGGCTCAATACTAACCGAAACAGTAAAAAAGGGAGTTTTTGATACCAATAGATACATCAAAAATTCAAATTTTTATGCCGATTTCCAATATATAAGTTTCATCAAGTTTAGTCTTACCCATCAAAAGTTACGCACCTGAGAAAATTTGCCGTATTTTGGAACAAAGGATGAAACACCCCTAAAAGTCATAGAACCTTAATGAAAACAACACCATCAGATTCAGCGTATCAGAGAACGCCACAGTAGAGGTTTCAAGCTCCTATATGCAAAAATGGGGAATTTTGAATTATTGCCAGAAGAAAGATCACAGATGCGTGTTTATTTGTTTATTTTTTTTCTTTTTCCCAGGGGTGGTCGTATCGACCCAGTGGTCCTAGAATATCTCGGGAGGACTCATTGGAACGGAAATTAAAAGTTCAAGTGCCCTTTTTAAGTGATAAAAAATAGAGGGCAACTAGGCCCCCTCCCATGCTAATTTTTTTTTCAAAGTCACCCGATTAAAACTTTGAGATAGCCATTTTGTTCAGAATGGTCGGAAAATATAAGAACTAAGTCTTTGAGGACGATTAGTCCCCCATAGTCCCCAGGGGAAGGGATGCAAGTTATGAAGTTTACATATAGAATCGGTTATTAGGAAGTATACAGACATTTTCAGGGGGGATTTCTTCTGGTAGTGGGGGATGGGTTGATCGAGGGTTACTTGAGAGGATCTTTCCATGGAGGAAGTTTTCAGGGGGAAGGGATATTGCTACGAGGGGGGACCAGATTTCCCAGCACAATTAAAAAAACGATCAGAAATTAAATAAAAAAACAAGTTTTTCAACTGAAAGTAAGGAGCTCTTTAAAACTTAAAACTAACAGAAATTATTACGTATATGATTGGGTTTACGCCCTAGTCAATACCTCGCTCTTTGCGCTAAAGCTTTTTTTAGTACTTTTTAGTTTAGTCTTTTTAGTACTAAAAGCTATTTATTCTAATTAACGGCCTTTGTGATTAGGGGTCATCAAACAGTTCATGGTAACGAACTGTAAGTATGGAGCGACCCGGCTCCATAGCAACCAAAACTCTAGACGGAATTTGATACCAGTAGATACATCAAAAGAATCGGATTTTTATGCTGATTCCAAACATTTAACTTTCATCGAGTTTAGTTATGCCCATCAAAAGTTAAGAGCCTGAAAAAAATTGCCTTATTTTCGAAAAAGGGGGAAACTCCCCCTAAAAGTGATATAATCTCAATGAAAATCAAATCATCATATTCACCGGGTCCGAGAACCCTACTGTAGAGGTTTCAAGCTCCTATTTGCATAATTGTGGAATTTTGCTTTTTTTTTGGGGAGAAGAAAGGTCACGTATGTGTGTTTATTTGTTGTTTTTTTCCTAGGGGTGATCGCATCGATCCAGTGGTCATAAAATATCGCGAGACGGCTTATTAAAATAGAAGTTAAATCGGTCTAGTGTCCTTTTTAAGTGACCAAAAATATTGGAGGCAAACAAGGCCCCCTCCCACGCTCATCTTTTTTCCTAAACTCACCGGATAAAAAATTTGAGACAGCCATTTTGTTCAGCATAGTCGAAAACTTCGTAAATAACTATTTGAGGATGAATTAATCCCCCACAGTGCCCGGGGGAAGGACTGCAAGTTACGATCTTTGCCCATTGTTTACATATAGTTTGCTGACATTTGGAAGTATGCTGACATTTTCAAGAGGGATTTTTTTTTGGTGGAGAGGGGTGTCAGAGGAGGGGGATACGTGGGAGGATCTTTCCTTGGAGGATATTATCATGGGGAAGGGACTTTTCCATGAGCGGGAGGCGCCGGATTTCTCAGCATTATCTAAAAAACGATCAGAAATTAAACAAAAAAAACAAGTTTTTTCAACTGAAAGTAAGGAGCAACATTAAAACTTAAAACGAACAGAAATTATTAAGTATATAAGGGGTTCTACCCTTAGTCAATACCTCACTCCTTACGCTAAAGTTTGTTTAGTACTTTCAAAAAAGCTATCTATCCTAATTAAACGACTTTTGTGATTCAGAGGTCATTCTTAAAGAATTGGAACAAAATTCAAACTTTAGCGTAAAGAACGAGGTATTGACTAGAGGGAGAACCCCTCATTTACGTAATAAAAATATACGAATATAGAATTTCGTTATGTAAGTTACGTCGGATCAAAATTTCGAGAAAGCCATTTAGCCAAAAAAAGTAAAATTAATATACAAATTTTATTTTAATTATTCATGTACGGTGAGCCAAAATCAAAGCTGCATTAATTTAAAACACTCAGAAATTCAATAAAAAAACAAGTTCTTTAACTGAAAGTAAGGAGCGACATTAAAACTTAAAACGAACAGAAATTATTCCGTAAATGAAAGGGGCTGTCCCCTCTTCAACGCCTTCCTCTTTACGCTAAAGTTTTTTAATGTTTTAAAAAATAGACATGTGAGAAAGAGTCAAACTTTAGCGTAAAAAGCAAGGCGATGAGAAGGGGACAGTCCCTTTCATGTATGGAATAATTACTGTTCGTTTTAAGTTTTAATATCGCTCCTTACTTTCAGTTTAAAAGAAAAACTCGTTTTGCCATTTAACCAAAAAAATTAAACTTAATATGCAAATTTCGTTTGAATTATTCATGTTTGGTGAGCCAAAATCAAAACCTGCATTAATTTAAAAACGTTCGAAAAAAAAAGTTTTTTAAACTGAAAGTAAGGAGCGACATTAAAGCTTAAAACGAACAGAAATTATTCCGTATATGAAAGGGGTGTCCCCTCCTCAACACCTCACTCTTTACGCTAAAGTTTGACTCTTTCTCACAACTTTGTTTTTTAAAACAATAAAAAACTTTAGCGTAAAGTCCAAGGCGTTGAGGAGGGGCATCCCCTTTCATATACGGAATAATTTTCGTTCGTTTTAAATTTTTATATCGCTCCTTACTTTCAGTTAATGTTTTTTTATACGACCTATAGCGCTAAGTATTAAGAAGGACAAATGACTTCTTTGATCTTTTTAGTAGCAAAGCAAGTTCACTCAACTTTAAAGAGGTTAGATTTTGGTTTTGACATTCATTAAAGCTTAGCTCTGAGCACTAATTCCTCTAATTGAAGGTATTTTGCAGCATTTAGGTTAAAGAGATACTGTTGAGCTTCTGGTCAAAGAGAATTGGAGACTTAAAAGAGCTTTCAGTTATTTAGTATGGGAAGATAGGGACTACAGATTGTTAGTGCCACCTAAATTGCAGCCCCTGGTGACTTTATTTTAAAAGTTGAAAATTTTAAATATTGAGTATGGTACCGTGCAATTGGATTAAATCTAAAATTTCTTTGCAAGTAATTATTAATTAGGGTTTTTTAATTCCAAGAATTATTTCATGTCAAAATCCGGTCTGCAGAAGTAAATCCAGATTAACCTGGCAATTCTTGCCAGGTTAAGCAGCAGTGGCCTAATTTTGTCAAAATATTTTTTCTACCCTTCATTGCATTTTAGGTACATGGAAAGACAAGTGTGCCATAATTTTGAGCAAAAGAAGGTAGCCAAACGATAAATGGCCCTGGTTATTTTTGATACTTTCATCAGGTTCCGCTTATAGTCTCCCACACTGTTTGTTTCTGGTTTTGAGTTTACTGAGGTGAAGTGTATGACCATTTTATTTGGATTGCTTTCTGATGAACTTCCATGAGACGAAGTGGACGCATTGTAGGCGTACTACTACTACTAACAACTCATCACAGCACCAAGTCACCTGAGGCCAACACAGCTAAGAACACTCTTCCTCCATCCCAATCTAGACATATCCCATCACATGGTAGGTATAGAGATGATTAAATAGCTAAATGACTGTGAATAAATTGTCAAAGAAGCATTTGAGCATCAGAATCAGTTTAGTGAGAGTAAGTGTGAGTTTGAAAGCGTACGAGTCTGTGTTGGTGTGAGTATTATATAGCATGAGTGTCAGAGACCAATTGCTAGCTGATCCCAGAATGATCTTCATTTGAAAAATGTATAATATATCAATATAAATATAGACAGGAATGAGATATAACCCAGGGTTCTTGAACTATCAAGATTACTCGCCACTGATCCAATGGTCCCCTACGAGATCCTATTGGAACAATAAACCACTTTGTGATCCCCTTTTCCTTATGTATTCACTATCGAATGAACGCTCTGCTAACTTTTTATGGTTTTTCGAATTTATATGAATAGTTTAATACGTTTTTAACAGTTTAAAAAGTAAAAAAAAAAACTATAATAGTCATTTACCTACTGCTCACAACAAATCGATTTTAGAAGCGTCATGGGGCTAATCCGTGGTCTCCAAGGGCTTTTTTCTGAAGTCTTGCAGCAGTTAAGCTTAATAAGAGAAGCAGGGCCCTAAATCCCTCTTTGGGGACAGATAAGATTTTTTTTTTGGGGGGGGGGTGAGTCATTCAAGATAATTTTTCATCAACCTAACCGATGAAATGTTCTAACAGCATACATTCTTTTCTGGAAACTTTCTCAAATCAGGGAAAGATGGGGCAAAGACCCCCCAAACAGTGATTATGCCACTGTATTGTTTCGAATATGGGCATCATTCGCTGAAGTAACACTAGTTGAGTCTATTATTAGCTGGTGATTTATGCATTAATAGCTGGCAACCAAAAACAGTGTCTGGAACAATAGGCCATTCTTAACCTTTACTAATAAAAATCAAGGACACTATGCTTCCAGCACTGCTACTTTAAGATCGATCTTCGTGAAAAAGATTGTTATCAGGAGTCATGCCAGACTGAAACTCTTCTATTGCAAGTTCTTTTGGGATAAGTATACTGACAAGTTTAGGTATTGTAATTAAGAATTGTGTTGCAAGATTTGGAAGATCTGCCACGTGTTTAATAAAACAAAGCAAGATCGGGTGTATATGTAAACTTGTACGGTGAGGGAGGGGGAGGACACCTACCGGTGGCTATGATAAAAACAATTTAAACTTTAGAATTTTGAATCGAATTTGGTTCTAAGGGAAGCAAGAGGCTTGGAGAATCACTTGCTCCCGGTCTCCGTATGATAGTATGTGGGGTAATGAAAAAAACATTTTTCGTTAAAAAACAATCATAGACGATTTTATTTGCGTTAATCCGATACCAAGTCGAAGCTGAATATTTTCCTGAAATGATTAGAAGAACCTTTAATAAGATAATTATCTGCATTTCAGAATCATTGTCGAACTCTAGCATAGTTTTCTAATTTGTGTCCTTCTCTGTGACTATCTAGGAAAGAAATAAACTTTTTCTATAGTTTTCTTGCGTATTCGGAGGTAAACTCTGAAACGTAAAATTTTCCCCGAATAGAAAAAAATTATTTTATTTTTTATTAAATTTTGATCTTGTTAATGGATGTCTTTGAAAATCCCTCTTACCAGGGCGCAGCTTAATTTTCAGCAGTATTATTTAGGGCCTTTATTTATGCAAATGTGCCGACTATCAAGTTTGCAACTGTTCCGTCGGCTTGCTGGAAAGTTTTAAATAGCCTACATTTATCTATATGTATTAACCTAAAAAGAAAATAAAATTAGATATAGAATTTGATTATAGCTATCGAATGAAACATGACAGTTTAATCTGTCTTTTTTCACAGTTATGAAATGCAGCGGTCAAATTTCAAACATGAAACTGAGACTTTTGGTAGCACACACGCATGAGACCTTCGGGCCCAGCCTCTCTGGTATCTTTTTATTTCTACAGTCCATCCTATTATTCATTATATTTTCGTACAGTACGCCCAAGTCTTTTTTGAATTTATGCCCTTCTGCTCTTAAATATAACACCCTTTGGAATAAATTCGTATTTAACTTCCCGTTGATATATGTGTTTAGGTAATCGCTAAAAATATTACATTAAATAAGACAAAAATGAAGAAAGGAAAGGTTATGCTCCAAATAAGTTTCTGGCACCTAACTCGTCAATTTCTTTTCCACATAGCCTAGTTCTAGAATTAACTTCTGTTTTTAGTCTCATGAAAAATAAAAGGAGAAGAAACTGTTTTATTTTCATTTAGTTTATGATAACATCTAATCTGTATTAGTTCAATTTTCTTTTTAGTAATGAAGGAAGATAAAGAATTTTGATAACAAGGCAAAAGAAACAGAAATACAACTTTTTCCGCATTAGGCAGAACAAAAAGAGAAGTTATACAAGGGAAAACATTGGCATAGACCGTGTTGTCTGTTTATGGTAACAAACTCAAATAATCCATCAATTAGAAATATTAGAGAACAGACAAAAGATATTATAAAATAAAACGAGAGTGAGACATTCAATCTTGAGACGTGCATTTTGATTATAACACAAAATGTTCCTCATATTCAAACAAAGTCATGTTCAAATTAATGATAATTGTTAATTGCATTCCACTGTTAAATTACTGAAAACAATAATACGCAGTCTAATAAAAAAATTTTGGTTTCATAGTCTGCTTAAAATTTTGCTTTCATAGTCTGCTTAAAATTTTGCTTTCATAGTCTGCTTAAAATTTAGCTTTCATAGTCTGCTTAAAACGGCACTAGTTAATTTGTGGTAGTTTTATTTCTTATAATGCTTTCTAACAATTAAATTGAAGCCATTTATTTGACAGTTGACTTTTACTTGACAAGACAAAACGTTGCTCGATGATGAAAATTTTATATTCTTTCCTGTGCACCATTCACTTTTTTTCAGCTTCATGGTGCTCTCCTCGGTAAGTAGAATAGGCCTTTTGAATTCTGATACTCCTATGTACCAAACAGGTTTTTCTGGTAGGTAAACATTTCTACAGGTCATTACACTCTTTCAAAGAGGAACGAGTATAACTTGATTGGTGATGGGGATTTGAATAAAAGGAATAGTTTTCTTTACAATTCATATTAGTAAGAGAATTGAATTCAAAGAGAATAGTTTATTTAGTTTTAAAAATTTGTTTATGAATAGAAAAACGCTTCACTACAGATAACTCTATTGTGTTTTTGTGAACTTTCTGAGGGAGGAGGGGGTAACTTTTTAGTTTAAATAATTCTAGGAGGAATTGGGTTTTGTTGGATGGTATGGAAAAATGGTACGTGTTAAATA
>JAQQPU010023667.1:0-13143 GCA_029168905.1 Artemia sp. Kazakhstan ARC1039 | reverse complement strand
TGTATTTACCGCCGGAAACTAGCACTTTTAGTGATGAGGATACCTGGAAGATATTAGAAAATGATATGGATCGTTTTTCAGAACAGTTTCCGTCCGATTATTTTGTTTTTCTAGGGGATTTTAGCGGATATACAGGGGAGGATGAAGGAGCCCGTGAGGAGGAGGTTGGTCTCGAACTAGGAAAAACTAAGGGAGTTGATATGATTGAGCCGTCGGTTAGGAGGAGGACGAGTAAGGACGGTCATCGTAGAAAGAATAATTGGGGGAAAAAATTATTGGATTTTTGTGGTAAGCAGAATTTGGTTATTTTGAATGGGAGGACAGGGAAGGATAAAGGAGTGGGGGATTTTACATGTTTTTCGGGTAGATCTCCAAGTGTTATAGATTATGGGGTTGTTAGTCTGGGGCTTCTTTCTTGTTGTGTGGATTTTGAGGTGATGGCGCTTGCTGGGTCGGATCACGTGCCTATTAGGGTTGAATTAGGAGGGGGGGATGGGCTGAGAGCCGGAAAAAGAAGTTTGGGGCTAAGGGAAAGATGGGTAATGAGCTTGATTGGAGGGAAGGTTTAAGGTTTGATAATGATAGTGAGGAGAAGTTGAAAAAGGTACTAGTTGAAGATAGAGGGCTGGATTCATTTATTCAGAAGAGTGAGGATATGGCAAGGGAAGGGGATATAGCAGGTTCTGTTGATTTTTTGTCGGGGGTTTTGTATAAGATTGGAACTAAGGTGGCATGCAGGAGAAAAAATGGTAGAAGTACTGGTTTGATGAGTTTTTTTGATAAGGATTGTGAGGAAAAGAAGAAGGAGGTTTTAGTAGCTTTTAGATTGCTTAAGGCTAGTAGTACAGTTGATCTGGAAAATAATTTGCAGGTTTTTAGGGACAAGCGAAGGGGATATAAAAGGCTACTTAAGTTGAAGAAGAGACGTTCTGAAGAGGAAGAGAGCCAAAACATACGGGAGAAATTTAGCGTGAATGATACAACGGAGTTCTGGAAGTTAATTAGGAAATCACCAGAAAATAGAAAGTTGACTGATTCAGTCCCTCACGCCGATACCTGGCCAGAATACTTAGAACAAAAGTATAAAGAGATATACACCGAAGAGGACGAAGAGAGAGCTGATGAGGAGATGAATAGTTTAGAAGAAACAGCCGGTTTTGAGTTGGATTCAGAGGATGCTAAACTACTGGAACCGGTTGGACAGGAGGAAATATGGCACGCCTTGAAAAGCATGAGAGGGAATTCAGCTCCGGGCATCGACGGAGTACCAACTAAGCTGCTGAAATGGTCAAGAGCATGGATACTGCCAGTGCTTGCATTGATATTCTCGGCAATTCTAAGTACACCTCTATGGCCAAAAAATTGGCAGATATCGATTATGATCCCATTATTTAAGAAAGGAGAAAGAAACCTACACAAGAACTATAGGGGGATAAGTTTAGGAAGTTCTATCAGTAAGCTATTTTGTAGAGTCCTTTCTAATAGGATGGATAAATGGTTGCATTATAAAGGTATATTAATTGAATGTCAGGCAGGGTTTAGGGAAAACTATAGTACAATTGATCAAATATTTTGTTTACAGGCTTTAGCTAGTAAATATACTAGGCATAGGAAAAATTGGCTATATACGGCGTTTTTGGACATTAGGGGAGCATTTGACGAAGTTTCAAGGAGTTTGTTGAAAGTGGTGTTGGTGAAATTAGGATTGCCAATTAGGTTAGTAGAAGTTATAATGAAAATGTATGAGGTGGTTAAAGTAGTAGTGAAGGTAGGTATTTCTTATTCTAGGCCAGTTTTAAGTAATGTAAGCCTCAAACAGGGATGCACTCTATCACCGCGTTTGTTTTCTCTTTTTATTAATGATATTGAACAGTATTTTAGAAATAGAAATGTCCCTATGTTAAAATTAACGTCGCTGGAGCTGTTTTGTTTATTATTTGCAGATGACATAGTATTGCTTGCGAAATCGGCTCCGGATTTGCAAAAGATGTTAGAGATTTTGGATAGTTATCTGGAGAGTAAAAAATTAGTTTTATATATTGAAAAATCAGTTATATTAGTTTTTGGAAATGATGAAAGGGAAAAGAATAAGTTTTATTTTAAAGGGAAAGAGATGAATGAAGTTAAGGATTATATTTATTTGGGATGTAAGTTCACAAGTTCAGGGAAATGGAGTGATCAGGTGCAAATAGCGAGTTGGAAGGGTCAGAAGGCTTCATGGACATTATTGAAGAGTCCCCTTAGGCATCTAGGACCGGCAGATATTAAGCTACAGAAGAGAATTTTTGAGACGAAAGTAGGCCCAGCATTGAGTTACGGTGGGGAAGTTTGGGGTTTTGAAAAAGGGGAAAAAATAGAGAGAATTTATTTAGGACATTTCAGGAGACTTTTAGGGCTAAGCGGGAAATTTAATAATCTGGTGTTAAAGGGTGATCTAGGATTGTTTTCATTGAGGTTAAATAGATTGGTTAGAATGATAGGATACTGGGAAAAGGTGATTGGTTTACAGAATAATAGGTTAGTAAATGCAGCTTATCTGGAGGTGTTGCAGGATAGAAGGAAATGTTCATGGGCTTCCCAGGTGAAATCAATCTTAAATAGTTGTGGGTTATCAGGTGTTTGGAATGAAGGGAAGGGGATAGGGCTGGAAGTAGGAAATGTAGCAAAACTAGTAAAGGGAGTGCTTGAAGATCAGGAGATTCAGAAATGGCAGTGTGAGGTCGCAGCCTCGGTGTCCCTCGGCATTTACCGGCAATGGAAGGAGGTCTGGGGATATGATAATTATTTTAAAGCGGGTTTAAATAGTGAAGAAATTAAGTGGTATATATCAGGGAGGGGTAATTTTCTAGCACTTGGAGAAAGGAGGAAATATTTAGGGAGGGTAAGGGTAAAGGAGGGTCCTTACTCATGCCCTATGTGCGGAGAAAATGGGGAGGATCTGCTTCACTTCATGGCCCTTTGTCCCGAATTACAGGATCTAAGGAAAGATTTATTTTTTGTTAATGTGGGGACAAGTGAGTGGTTGGTTTCAGTAATGGGATCAAAAAATTATGGGACAATAAGAATGATAGCAAAGTATATAAAATTGGGTATGTCACATAGAGATAGATTTTTGTAAAAAGGGGTGGGGTGAGTCTGGAAAGTATTGTTGTATGTGTGTAAGTTGTTTTCTTGTTGTTATTTTTGTAGTCATGGCCCTTGATTGATGTAACATACATCTATCTATTTATGTTAGTTTAATGATATCGTGTGCTTTATTATGTTTTTGTAATGTTTTGTAATTTTGCGTTGTTATTGTTATGTAGGCTACCATACTTTGCTATGAGTGTTATAATCATGTTATTATTTTGTGTGATTTTCCTTTTTTGCCATGGCCCAAAGTGGCTTTTATTGCAATAAATATCTATCAATCTATCTATCTATCTATTCTATTTTAGCTGTTCGAAGTAGCTTATTCAATTCATTATTATATTTTCTGTACCTCTCTTCGGTATATGGTGATGTATTAGAATACTTAAATAACCACCTCCTTTTCATTATCGCAACCATCAATACTTTAGAGATCCAAGGTTTAACTGGTGTCTCGGTTTGAACTGACTGCCTTGACATTTTACAACATGACTTCAATATTTCATTCACTTTACTATACCATAAACAAAACTTCATATTTATGTCAAGTTCACTATCTTCAAGAAACTGAAACTTACAAAATTAAATACGTTAAGACATCTATGGTGTCATAAAGTCTTGTTTATATAGAGTATTCGTATATGTATGGTGACTTGCTCGTGTCGAGTTTTCTGCATTGACTGAAGAGGCTTGAAATCCACCACAGTTAGTTTGAAACGTTTTCTGTCTTGTATTTTTCAGTTAGTTCTAAATCCGGAAGTGAATAGTGGCCATTTTCCTCATTTTTTTTCTGCGTTTTCATACATTTGGAGGGAGCCGGCGTTTACCCCACTCAAAATAACCCCCGTAAAATACTCTTCGGAAATTCCCCCTTGTGGGAAATACCCGTCCGGAAAACCCCCCTGCAAAAAATTTCCCCACCGAATATTCCCCCTAGAAAATAATTCCCACGGTAATTTCCCTCCGGTAATTTCAAACCTCCCATAGAAAATTCCTCCTCACACAAGATTGATCAGATGGCCTAAGGGTTAGCCGAAGTATTGGATATCAAAAACAGTTTTAGCACACGTCTCCAACCCATTTCGACTTATAAAAAAAAGAATTAAAACTGTCAAGTTCTGATCAAATGAGCATCCTCAAAGGTTTCTAAGACCATAAGCCATAGGTGGGGATGAGGAAGGGTCAGTCCCATTCTAAATGGAACAAATTCTGCTCATTTTGGAGTTTAGTACTACGCTTTACTTTCATGATAACAGCGTAGACGAGAAATATTCCCTGAAATCTAGAGAGATTAGATATCATTTTCTACCTCCCACTCCCCCACCCCTTTCTTAGAACTAATTCTGTATTTACCTGAAGACTCAATGAGGTGTAGGAATGTTTGTCTGACTTATAAAAACGTAATAAAAATGCATAAAAACACATTTGTAATTCGTTCTTTAAGGTTTATTTTAACCCCCTCCCCCTGAGAAAAATTTTAAATAAAAGTCCTGGATACTATCCTGGGGATTATATTTCAATTTATACCTTTCTCCTCATCTCGTCTCACCCTTAGAACTTATTTTGTATTTATCTGAAGGCTCAATGAAAGTTGGGATGTCTGCATTAAAACGCACGTTTAAGGCACCTCCCTAACTTTGAAAAAACGACGTGAAAATAAATATAAAAAAAATAAGTCTTTTCAACTGAAAGTAAGGAGTAACATTCAAAATTAAAACAAACAGAAATTATTCCTTATATAAGGGGGCTAACCCCTCGTCAAAACCTCAGTATGTATGCTTAAGTTGGACTTTTTGTCAAAAATATTTAAAAACAACGCCAAAAGACAAGGGCCCGTGAACAAGAATAAGATTTTTTAAGACACTATAGTGGGTAACAACTCATTCGGTAGCAACTGGTTGAAAAGCAGGCTAAATCTTCAAAAAGGCTCTGGAACTTATGCTTCCAATTGAATGAGTCCCCTCGAAAGTTTATTCGACCATGTTTCTCATAAAAACCCAATATCTTAACAATGGGCAACTTGCATAGCGTACAGCTCTTGCCCCGAGGACTAGGAGGATGGTTTTTAAGCCCGGAGGCATGGTTATTTGATTTTTGGACCATTCTGAACAAAATAGCTACCTCAAAATTTTGATCAGATGTGTTTCAGGAAAAACAATGTAGCGGGTGTCTTTGCGTCGTAAAATGACTTTTGAGTTTTAAAAAGGCCGCTAGAACTTTTAATTTGAAATGGAATGAACACCCTACAAAGTTTGTACGACTCCATGTAAAGTGCCTCTTAGAAAAATGGAATAAATAAATAAATATTATTACATTGAACCATTATGGCTCTTTACTATAGGCAACACTATAGGATTGCCTCTGAGTTAAACAGGTGAGTAGAACTTTCTATTTACCTTCTAATGAATATCTGGAGTTATCCAGGAAGAATAGTGGATTATCTTGAGAGAATATTCCGTGGGTGAGTGGGGGGGGATTTTCCGGAGGGTGAAGTTTTCCGGGGGATATTTTCCACGGAGAGAATTTTCTGGGGGAAGGTATCTTCCCTGTGAGGGGTATTTTCCTTGAGGGAGAAGAATTTTCTTTCAGAACCACATCTGGAAGTTGGTCGCGCGAGAATTACATTATTTTTAATAGATATGATAGTAAATACCTTTCTCTAACCCGTGTAAACAACAAAAAGGACACTCCATTAAAGGAAAAATGTGTAATTTCTACATCACTAAAGTTTGTATCTCTCATGCTAGATATTTTTTATGCCCATATCGTCATCATGGTAAATGTGACCAAAGGCAAAACATCTATCATGTTTGGATTGTAGAAAATCCTGAACAAAGCTTTAGATTACCCTCAAGAGAGTGGTTTTTTAGAAGATTCAAGTTCATAGGGGAAGAGGTGTATAGTTTCCTGTTGGATTGTTTGAATAATATGGTTTTACTTCACCACAGTGAAGACAATAAAAAGAACAAATACAAAGAAACATATTTTTTGGCTGCTACTCTAAGTGCTTTTCATTGCTGGCTTCAGTTATGGCATTTGTTCAAACAAACAATTTCAAACAAACTTATTTTGTAATATGAGGGGAAATATCAAACTAACTACACGGAAAGGAATAAAAAGAATAAAACGCTCTACTGTAAGAATTGTAAACATGGTTTTTTATTATTTTTTTTATACTGCAAGGCGATCATGGTTGCAGCGGTAGCTGCAACCTAGTAAAGAGTGAACCAGAACTCATAGTAACCAAAAGCTAAAATCGTGTTTAGAAAAAAGCTACCTAGTGAAAAATATTGCCATCTGACACTGATTCAGGAATGGTGACTATTATTTCGGTTCGTCTTAAAAGTAAAAGTTTATTGCGAAAATACTGTGGTGAATACTGTGTTCGAAAATAATATGGTGATTTCGAAAACAACCTGAAACCTCTCGAAAATGGCGTCAGATCAAGATGAAAAGTGCACCATTGGAATCACCGTGGTCAAAAACCTTGAACAGGGAACAAGATTTTTTTTTTTTTTTCTGGCTAGCCAGAGCATCATAGAGAGATGTGTAATAGCTCATTCGAAAGGAAATTAAATTTGTAAGTGCCCTTTTTAGGTGTCCAAAAAGATTTGAGGGCAATACATGAGGGGGGAGGGGGCCCTACAGGTCCCCTCCCCCCAAAGTCATCCAATCAAAATTTTGAGATAGCCATTTTGTTCAACATAGTTTAAAGATCCAATATCTATGGTTTTAGTGATGATATGACCCTCCATAGTCCCTGGGGAAAAGGCTGTACGCTGTATTGGTATCTGATGTATCGATATCACGTGTATCGGTATGGGCGTATTGGTATCGCCTGTATCTTAGACAAATTTTTAGCAGCTGATACAAAAGATATTGCTCATGTACACGTTCTTCCTTCCTATAATTTCCACCATCAGAAAGTTCCAAATAGCATTAAAAAACGGCTTTTGGGTGCCTTGTCTCAAGTGGACAAGCAGGGGCTACGGGGTTACCAGAACTTTGTAGGGTGACGTTTAATGGCTCATTTGAAAGCTATTGCTCATATCTACGTCATTTTTATCAATTCTACTATCCGTAAGTGTGATATAACACTTAAAACAGGGGCATAAATTTGTCAAAACCATGGGGGGGGGCAAAGGTGGGTCAAAATTTCTCAGATGAAGTAAACATGTTAGTGAGAAACAAAAATATAACCTTATAGTACCATAAATGCAAAGAATTACTAAAGAAAACTGGCCGGTTTCTCTGAATCATGCGGGCTCATCTTACTTTTGACAATACTGTTGAAGAAACTAAATTTCAGCTGGGGGGAGGGCAAAGTGGGGTCTTGGGGGACAGACTGAGATTTTGGAGGGGCAGATTCCCCCTGTCCCATAACAAATTACGCCCTGACAAAAACAACATTTTTTGTGTCACTTCTTAAATAGATAATGCAAATATTGCAAACATATAAATAAAATCTACAAACGAATTCATCCAGATGATTTTACATCGATCTTTTACGTAATTATCTTCACTTTTAGTTACTATGTGCCGTGTTTTCTTCCTTACTAGGTTTTCAGCTGTATCTGATGAAATTAGCATAGACCCCATTTATAATGAATTGTATCGGTCCTTCATGTAACTATTTTTCCAGTTTTTCGATATTGTCTCGAAGTGTATATTCTTTCATATTATACAAGCGTTGTTGGATCAGTCAGGAGAGCATAGGTCCAAGGCGTCGAGTCCGAACCTCATCCGGGCCAACTTCTTCTGTTAATTATAAATGGATGATGCTGGTTTCTAGGAAAGTAAGGTTTTATTACAAACCTTTAGTCTACTAGTTATATTGAGTTATTATAAGCTTTTCTATTCGTTCTTTACTTTAACTAGCTGCGGAAAAAAAAATAATAATAATGAAATAGTACTTGTTCATTATTCGGTACACCCTCAAGAAATGAAGTTGCGCTTTTTACTGTGGCTACTGCACAATGGCCAAGAGTCTCTGATGGTAGAATGGTGAGCATAGCTTGTACATGAAAATGCTGTTTTTTTTATAAAAAGTGATACTATTTGCCCTCCAATTTTTTTTGGTCACTTATAGATCGTTTTTCACGTCAGCTAATGTTTTTGTGTCATTTTTCAGAAATTTTTGTGCTGTTTTTGAGAAATACAATTAGTCTTTCCAAAACCTCAGCTTTTTTACTAATACTCAGTTCAGTCCCCATCTGAAATTGTGATTGTTCTTTATCTTCCATGTAATCCCTTTTATTTTTATCGGAAGCTGTGCCCTTCCAAAACGTACCTGCCTTATACAAGCATGTTATCTTTACCAGCATTACCGCATTTTGCCTATTTCTAGTACTTAACACAGACGTTTACGCAGGAAATTTCCTTGAGGGGGATGATAAGACAGAATTTTCAAGGTGAGGCCCAATGATAAACAAAACAATTTTATTTGATAGCGCTAACAAGAAAAGCCTGAAAATTAAAAAAAAGAGTATTTCAACGGGGGGAGTCTTGTCTCACGCTAAGCTGAAAGAAGGTCGATAATAGAAACTTGGGCACCCTCGCCCGGGGCCTTAAATATAGGTGGAGGAGGAAGAAGGCCCCTCAAATGTACACTCGACAGGGCCCACCAGCGTGTCCATACGTCCCTTGAGTTACAAACCTTCTCCCAATATTGGGGTAAATTGCAAGGTGATGTAGAACCCCGTTACGGGAGATCCCTCTATATGAGGACAACTACGGCAGGGCGTAAGATCTAAACCTATGGACAAAAGCCTTTGCAATCGACCCATTCGGGGTACCTGCAAGACTGGGGATCTTGCTGTCAACTCTATTCCCACTTGAGGTTTGGCGCCCCTCGAGGAAATTATAGCCTAGTAAACGGCACAGCATTCGCACGGGATTCTGACTAATGGATAATTCTTCTGGGCTTGGTCTGTTTTGACGGGCGTTTTCGGGCTGAAAACCTCTTCCTAGCTGAATTATCTACTATGGGCTGCCTCTCCGTAATAGCATAATATTTTTAGGCATGAATATATAATGAGTTGGAGGTAATAGGCTTGAGACTATTTGTGTAGGATTTCGACCTTGTTAATAGAAGAACATCGCCAAGTGCTGAAAACCATGTTGCGACCAAGATGGGTCCAGGATTGCACAAATTCTCCATTCATACTGGAGGTCCAAAGGACTTCCTGCTGTCTGGTTCTAAGCCAGCTTAAGCGCTTCGGTGTGGACTTGAGAAGATATGTGATCTCCGTCCTGCACTGGTATCCGGGATCATTGCTTCCTGAGGCCAAAATAATCTCAATGATTAAAAAATGACTATCATATTGACATTCAGACTGACGAATTCAGACGATTCGAACTGGTTTTATTAGGAATTTAAGAGACTCATATACATGATGGGGTAGAAATCATGAAATTAGGTGATATAGCATTTGTTTACTCAAGAAAGAAGGATGGGGTACATAGACAAGGAGAAGGGATCGTGATAAATAAGGAAGCTGCTAAGTCTTGTTTAGGTTGGGAATGTATTAATAATAGAATACTAATTGCTTATTTTGAATTGAATTTATCAAGTATTTTGCAGTAGGTTGCATAGGTTGCATCAAGACATGGCTAATTGTAGACAGAGAAAAGCCGTGACAGATAGTCCAATTAATTGAGAAGCACATGTTTAAATGGCTGGGGCACGGATAAATAGCGGGAGTATGCAAGTCTCTATTATTGGACACATACTTGTTTGTTAGTTTTTGGAAAGGCATGCCTGCCTAGAGTCTCAGGCATGTTGACCAAGAATTTTAAATTGACATAAGACCGTTGGAATGCCTGTAATGAGAGGCAAACAAGGCACGCCCGCCTATGGTCTTAAGAAGGTTGACCAAGAATTTAGAATTGACATAGAACCATTAATTTGCTTGAAATCACAGGCAAACAATCGTTTAAAGCCTTCTTTATCTTTCAAATAGTACCTATTCGTTGCCTAAGCTCAGCTCCACATTCTGAGAAAATTTCAATTTTTCACAAATTTTTCAAATTTTTGGGTCATTTGCCTGAGACTCTGGGTGGGTGGGCGCCCCCAAAGATTGTCCCAAATTCTTCTCTCAATTTAACACTTGTTCACGGATGTCCAGCGTCTCCAATCACTTTCCCAGTAGTATCTATTCATTGCCTCAGCTCAGTTCAGCAATCTGAGCAAATTTCCACTTTTTCAAGTTTTGGGTCACTTGCCTGAGACTCTTGGCAGGTGAGGTGGGCGCCTCCAAAAATTGGCCTAACTTCCTCTCTCGCCTTGTCTTTTTAGTATCTTTATAGTCATTTTGACTAAAAAGTTCAGCGTATCAGTATAGTAGTATATGCCCCTGTAGAACCGACTAACGGAGATACTAGTGACTCAGATGAATTTTAGTTACAGTTAGAGGAGCGAATAGACAGGGTCCCAGGTAGAAATATGATGTTTTTGCTTGAGGATTTTAACGCCCAGATCGGTAGAAATAGGGATAGAGGGTATCCTACCCTAGGTAAATTTGATGTAGGAACACAAATCAGTAAGGGCTACAGACTTTTGCAATTTTGTGAGTATAACAATCTAGTTATAACCAACACGGTGTTTGGTCATAAAATGGCCAATAAGTTAACATGATATTCACGTAATGGTAAGACAGCAAACCTTATTGACTATGTTACAGTAAACCGAAGACTGGAAGGATCAATACAAGATACTAGGGTATATAGAAGTGCTGTTATTGATGTTAAAAGTGAAGATAACCATTTAGTAGTGTCTACGGTTAATTTAAAGCTGAAATTTCGGACGGGTAACTACCTCCCGGAAAGTCATGATGTTGGTAGACTCCAAGATGAGAACTTGAGGGAAACTTTCCAGGAACAATTGAATACTAAACTTAAGAGTTTAAAATTTGACAATGTGGAAGATGGTTGGAAAATTTTTAGAAAAACGATTTGTGAAGTTACTGATGGTGTCTTACGGAAAAAAGTTAGGACTGTAGCTAGGAATATTAGTGATAAAGTTTTTTGTTAAATAGAGAGGAGAAGGAGCTTGTACAAAAATTGTCTGAGTAATAGATCATATGAAAACAAAAGGAATTTAAAGAAAGTGGAGAAAGCATTAAAATATGAACTAAGGAGGTGTAAAGTGGAGGTCACAGATAAAATTGCCGAGGATCTAGAAGATGCAGCTAGATGGCATAATACTAAAATATTGCACTGACATGTTAATAAATTGAGAGGGAGTAGTCAATCCGGACTTGTCCCATTTAAAGATAGGAACGGGGCCACAATTAGTGATAAGGAAAGAGTTAAAGGGAGATGGGCAGAACATTTTGAGAATGTGATAAACCGAGATAGAGTTGCAGAAAAAGATATAGAGGAAAATTTAAAACTTTTTGGTACCTTGGTTGCGAAGGAAGATTTGTTTTGTGAGGAAGAATTAGTGACAGTACTAAAAGGATTAAAAAATAATAAGGCTCCAGGTACTGATAGTATGGTAAATGAGATTCTTAAATATGGTGGCTCTGAGGTCAGAAATAAGCTACTGAAGATTATGAATATACTTTTTGAAGAAGTGGAAGTACCTAGCGATTTTAGGAAAACCTTACTTAAGCCACTGCACGAGAAAGGTGAAAAGAGTGAGTGTGGTAATTATCGAGGTATTAGTCTGGTCGCTGTAGGTAGCAAATTACTTAGTAATATAATACTTTTTAGACTGAGAGTTGCTGTAGACAATATTTTAAGAGAAGAACAGCGCGGTTTTAGAAAAGCTATAGGATGTGTCTACCCAATTTTCACTCTTAGGTTAATAATTGAAAAGTGCCGGAGTTGTCAAACACCTATGATCCTCAGTTTTATAGATTATGAGCAAGCGTCCGATTCTGTTGATAGAAGAGCTTTAGCTATGGTCATATCCTTGTATGGTATACTAGACAAAGCATTAAAGTGATTAGTGCTATTTACAATAATAACACTGCTGCGGTTAAGGTAGGAAATGAGGTTAGCAGTCGGTTTTGTATTAAATCAGGAGTTAAGCACGGTTGTGTTCTATCCAGCTTTATATGGTCCATCATTTTGATCGACTTTGTCTTAAGGAAAAGAGGAAAGGCAATGGGAGATCAAGGAATCAAATGGGGAGGAAAAACTCTCCTGGACTTAGATTATGCTGATCATTTAAGCATCCTTGATGAAAGTGTGGGCAAAATGAATGAACTTTTAGAGGTTTTGCGAGTTCAGGATGCGAGAATAGGTTTGAAAATTAATGTTAAGAAGATTAGATCACTAAGGATAGGAATAAGTGAAGATGAAAAGGTGACGCTGGATAGCGAAACGATTAATTTGGTGGGCAGCTTCACTTACCTTGGTAATATTATTAGTAATGACGGTGGGAGCAGTGAAGATGTTAAAAGCAGAATAGCCAAGTCTCAGGATGTTTTTTTCAAAGTTAAAAAAAGTTTGGAAGAATAGAAAGATAAGTCTGCAAACCAAGATTAGTATATTAGAAGCTACAGTGATGACAGTGATCAAATATGGCTCTGACGCATGGGCGCTCCGAAAAGCGGATAAAGATCTGCTAGATGTTTTCCAGAGAAATTGTCTACGGATTATTCCGGGTACCCAGCTGACTGACCGTATTTCAAACAGCAGGCTGTACATAAAATGTGGTTCAAACCCGCTTTCTAGGGCTATAATAAAAGACAGGTTGAGGTGGCTAGGGCACGTCGAGCGGATGAAGGATGACAGATTGCTGAAGATTTTCCATTTCGGCCAACAGTCTAAGTAGAGATCTAAGTTATACTTCTACGACCGCCATAGGACCATGTTATTCTACGACCGCCATAGGACCATGCTGTTCTACGACCGCCATAGGACCATGTTATTCTACGACCGCCATAGGACAATGTTATTCTACCTTACTTTATGTTCCGTCCTGTGCTATTTGGGATTGCGTAATGTGTTATGAGGGACAGGTTTCTGACTCCTAATTCATGTAGGCCAGATTTCTACTTCATA
>JAQQPU010023666.1:0-13144 GCA_029168905.1 Artemia sp. Kazakhstan ARC1039 | reverse complement strand
ATGCATGAGTACGTGCCTGTTAAAAGCAAACTAAGCCATAAGTTAACTGCAAAAAGCTAAAAGTACAGAAAAATACAAGCTGTCACCATTGAAAGCAACCCACTTACGTGCTGAGATTCGTAGTACTGCAACTGCTGGTCTTGAAGTCGTATTTTGTCTTTTAGATGTTTCACTTCTTCCTCCAGGGAGGCTACAAGCTATAATTCATCGTCAATTTCAACCTAATGAACATATAGCAAATGGATTAATACTTCAAGAGGCTCGACAGATAGATTGCTTAATTAAAGGATCGATAGAGTCTAGATCTAGGGTGGCCCGAAGGGAGGGTGAGGTGACTCACCCCCCTGGTTTTAGTGAAGTCGTATAAGTCGTTTATTTTGACCTCATTGAGGTCCCAAGTACTCAATTCTGAGACAGTCTAAGATGTATTTCCTTCTCCTGGAAACACTTTTGCATTTTTAAACTTCTCGGTAAAGAAGTGGCTGATTTTGACAAAATTCAGCTTCAACTGTAGAAATGAAATACCAAACTCGCTTGAATAGAGTTGTTTTATTTTATTGTTTAATTTTCTAATGTCGTTTCTCAATAGAGTCGTTTAAATTAAGCCAGGTTTTTAGATCTACAAACGATATGCTATATGCTAGCCTTTAAAAAAAAAAATACACTTTCGCGGTTTAAACTCTAATTTGGCCACCAAATCTTTCCCAGGTCTATGTGATCAATTCATACTATGACGTATGAATTTTCAATACGTCATACTATGACGTTTTTCACAATGCCTCATACGATACGTCATACAATACGTCATACTCCTTATAAAAGCAAAAGCTTTTATAAGGAGAAAGCAATTCAATTTCTATTCAAAATTTATGAAAATGGAAGAACCCCAAAAGCAGCGAATATACGGCATTCCTTTGTCATGGGTGCTTTTGATGTTAATTTGTCTTTCATCTTTTTTCCATTCATTATTGATCGTGTCAATAATGAATCCAGACAAATTGGATCTTCAAATACAAATGAAAAAATCAAGCAAAAAAGAGAAGAAGCAGTTGAAAAAACTTCTACAAATCAAGGAAAGATCTTTCCATTGCTTATTCAAGTTTTCAACGTTTTGTTTCTTTATGCAAGTTTTTAATGTGACCTTGCAAATTTGCAAAGCGCTGTTCTTTTCATATGACCCGCTTTTTGGTGAGAATCCCACGGCTGTATGCGTATCGGTGTTTTTTACAATGTTCTTGGAGACTTGGATCCCACAGCTTTGGCACTATTGGTCACCTCTCAGTCTTGGATATATGATCAGCTTCCCCTTACAATTTTTGATGTGCACATGGTGCTTGAAAGACCCAAATCACCGAGTAAAAGTTTCAAGAGACGACCTAAAGGCTGTAGTTGCTTTAACACGGGATGCTGATGAAATAAACCATGAAGAAGAAAATATATTGGATTCAATAATCGAAATCGGCAAACTCCCTGTTAAGAATGTGATGAGAAAAATCCAGGTGTCAAACCATGCACATTCAAAGAGTTGTCAAAAAATGTGCTACAAAGCTATTGGCACAGTCAAGATGGGAGAACAACTTAGCCCTCAAAGAATTTTGAATTATGTTGCCAGAGGGCACTCAGAGATCATCGTAAGGAACAAGAGTAAAACTATTATTGGATATGTGCTATTGGAGGAATTCTGTGCACTAGATGTTTCTCAAAGAAGTAATGTTTTTCGTGTCGATGAGTTTCGTTTGCATGCATTAGAGATGAAAATTTCAGAAGATGTCAATGTGTCTGATGTACTCCGAAAATTTAGAGGAACAGGAAGTACAAGAGCTCTTGTTGTGAAAAAGAAAAATTATTGCATTGAGAAAGACATAATTTTAGGACTAGTATCATTCGATGATGTGCTAAAATGTTTAATGCAACCTCAAGATTGTTCCGTATATAGATGAGCTGTGTCTTCCAACTGTATTTGCGACGTCTCTTCAGTTTTCCAAATCATATCCTGTGTTGTCTTCAGACGTTTATGCTTAAACAATTGTAGAAAAAGCAAGGAAATATTTTAATTCCAGAGATTCATTTCCATATGGAGTGCCTTTAATTTACATTTTACCTACTATGTAACTAGTGCTCTGTATACTTACATTAAATGGTATGATTTATCTTAAATGGTATTTGATTCCTCGATTCTGTCAATAGTCCTTCTATCTATAAAAAAGTGTTTTACTAATACTATTATATATGTATTTTTAATCACCAAAATAGTTTCTTGAATATTCAACAGAATAAATTAGGGATTTGTGCATGGGGCATATTTATACGGCTCCTTAAGTGCTGCAATCTATTATTATAAGCCATTTTGTCTGTGATTATGTTTCAATTTCTGCTCTTGGGACTCACGCAGGGAAATGGTATCATACCCCTCCTAAACCTTAGCAGTCCTCTTATTGCTAAAGAGATTAAACCTTGCTCTTTGCTCCTTTCTTAGTTGTACTGTTAGCAAGCTGGCCGGTGACAAGAAAATCAAATTTTGAATAATTAAGAGATAATTTTTTTTTTCGCTGATAATCTCTTATGATCCGATGAAAGTACTCGGCATCACGCTTCAGTTTTCTTTTAGATATATTAGTTCATTAGGTAAACAATTTGAAAGTTTCCAAGATGCTGATAACTTTATTTTTGTGGTACACATAGGTGAAAAATGGTAGGATAAAGACTCAGAGAAAAATCAGCTAAGTCTTAATTCAGTATTTTAACGGTGTAAATCCTAACTTGATGCGGAGAAGTGGATAAGGCATAAAGTGGGGGAGAAGTCGAGAAGGAGGCATAATGGGGAGGGGGGCATTGCCCCCCTGTCACCTCTTTCCTCCTTTCCTCTTCCCATCAGCATTTTAGCAGAAATTTTTTTTTTTGTAGATAGCAGCTTGTTTGATGCAGAATCACGTAAACATTTTCAGTCTGTAGTATTGAAGGCAAAAAGTGGGATTGCGACCCCTCCAATACCTTTTCTCCGCCATTCCTATTGACAACTTTTTTTTGCAGAAAGGTAGACATGTTGGACCTTGTTAGAACCGGAATTATGCAAGAATTTTCAATCTACAAGATTTGGAACCAAGTTAGGATTTTGACACCGCTTTTGCGCCCTACCTACTTTTAGTAGAGACCTAGGAATTCTGCGGTGTTTGGACCAGGGTAACACAATAATTTTCAAGTAGTATGATTGGACGCATAAAATGGGTCCTTGGACCCTCCAACATTCTTCTATTTTTCCCCAATATTTTGTTTGTAAAAAGGCAGGGTTGTTGTACCTTGGTTAAAGCATAATCATGAAAAAAAAATTGCAGTCAATAATATTTAGGCATAAAGGCTCATTCGCATTAAGGTTTTAATAATCCCTAGATTTAGCTAGCACTGATTTGGGGAAATCAAATTTTTTTATACAATTTCACAGCCGATTAGAAAATCCACTAAAATATCTGATTTGCTCAAATTAGCGGCTGCTAAATAGTAACATTATTAAAGTCTTACTGTGAGAGGGTCTTAAACAACTTTTCCTGGAAAATACAATTTCCAAAGTTTTGAGTGTTTGACGACTACCGATGGCTAAAAAGCAAATCAAAGTTTTAGATCTACAAGAATATGATTTTTAAAATAATAATAAAAAAAAATTCTCTATTTACTGCAGTTTCAAAATAAGTGCTGTAAAATTCGACTAATATCTCAAAGAAAGGCTAAAAAATCAAAAATTCTTCTGGGTAACTAAATTTTTTTCACATTAGAAAAGAAAGTTCATTTAATTCCGTACAATTTGAGCTAAAAAAAATATAAAATATTATTATTTCTTAAAGGTCTGCGAATTTATTTGTAGTGTCACTGAAATGATCACTAGCCGTATCGTGAAAATGGACATAGTTTATTTTTTCTTCAAATGGTAGGAATGCTTCAAACTTTCTAACTGTTTAAAATTTTTAACTTTTAATTAAAAATAAAATCAGGTTAAACAAAAAGTTGACTAAAAAAAGTGTTTTTTTAGAATGGACGAATATGTTTTCTGGCCCCTAATCAGTTTGATTAGGGGCCTGTTGTAATTAACTTTAAAACGGGAAGCTGATGAAATAAGCCATATAGAAGAAAATATATTGGATTCAATAATCGAAATGGGCAAACTCTGTATACTTACATTAAATAGTATGATTTATCTTAAATGGTATTTGATTCCTCGATTCTGTCAATAGTCCTTCTACTCCAAGTAATTGAGAGGCAAATGTTTAAATGGCTGGGGCACGGGTAAATGGCAGGAGTATGAATGACTCTTATTGGACACATACTTGTCAGGTTAGTTTTGGAAAGGCATGCCTGCCTAGAGCCTTAGGCATGCTGATCAAGAATTTAAAAAAGAGGCAAACAAGGCACACCCACCTATGGTCTTAAGAAGGTTGATCAAGAATTTAAAATTGACATAAGACCACAAATTTGCTTGAAATAACGTGCAGTTCGCGCGTCAGCACCGTTTGCGAATGACGTCCTGAATAACTCAATGGCACTGCCCAGCTGGTCCAGACGGGATAAGTCTTCTTTTGCTTCGGAGTAATACTCTTCCAAGGACTCCCAGTAGAGGGCTAACAAGACCTCGTACAGTATGCAGTAGGCATTGATAGCTTGATAGTAGCCTTTCTCTTGAAATTCCTTTTCGCAAGTACCAGGAAGCAGCAGCTTTGTCTGCACTACAATCTCTTTGAGTCCGGAACTGTCCATTATCTTACCAACTGCCTTGAGATAGTTGAGCAGGAGGTGGAAGCCTCCCATCCATAGGATTACGTTTTTGAAGTCATCCAGGTATTTACTTTTCACTCCCTGTGCTAGCTGATAAATGAAGAAATCTTGCGTGACCACCGTATCGTCACATCTGACACTTTTATTTATCTCCATGAACGTTCGCAAAGATTTTTCGACTGTTGCATGGTTGTTTGGTGCTTCATGAAGGAAAGGCAAGTAAAACGCGTTGCTTTTAGGAACATTTTCCTTCGAGACTTTACTGCAAATCGTTCGATAGCTTGGTAACGACGGGGGACTTTCTTCTGTGGCCACAGGCTGTGTTGGGCATTCTCTAGCCAGCATTACTGCCTTGTCCAGGTGTTTAATTTCTTTTGGAGTCTCGAGAAGTAAGTTAACAGGAAGGAGTTCTTTCTCAATCATCGTTTTCCTTAAGATCCTCGATCCCTGACAATTGATTTCAAGCTTTTCTTTCGGTAGACATTCAACTGACCTGTTTCTCTGGCGCTTAGATGACACGGCGACTTTTGATTGGGTGTCCTTTGAGAGCTCTGAAGTCTGCACCATTGCCATACTAGTAATATGAGTCGATGTGCTATCGAGGGAGGACTATAGAAGGTCGAGATTGTCATGCATGAATTGGATCAAAGAATCATCATCTTTTATTATGCCAGGAGGAACATAGACGCTGTCTGCTGTGGTGTGAATCCTCATTTTGTCTACCGCTGTTGCTAGGAGTCGTCGAATGGTATCGTACGATACCAAAGAACCACTTTTATTCAGAACTTGAAGGATTTCTCTGCTTCGAGTCTTATGATAAACATAAACTGAAAGCCCAATATGTTTTGGGAATTCGACGTAAAACCCGGAAAATAAAATATCTTGGGCGATGTTCATAAGTCTTTGTTCTGTCTTCGGCATACAGTCTCGTTTTACATCTGGATTGTCCCACGGTTCTTCTTCTTCTTCAAGAAGGTAAACAAGAAAGTTGTGGAGCTCTTTTGGTATCATTTGGGAGATCTGGTCGGGTTTTATTTGCACGTCTTCTGCTTTGGTGTTTTTGGCGATTCCTGAAAGACGAGGCGAAACAATAAAAAGTGAAATACTGGTAAAGACAAAACTTTGAGGATCAGATAATAGAGTTAATTAGCTTTTTAAGCTTTTTAACCATCAATTTGCACCAGTATGGCAGATGGCAGTAAACATTACCATAACAAAGGCACGAGATCGATGCAGTGTCATCTACCGTTAATAAAAAATAACCGTTCATAGGTTTTTATACTCCTTTCAAGTCCTTTGTATAGGGGACGAATAACCCCCCCCCCCTCCAAGCAGCATTTAAGAGGTTTTCAGTCATAAACGTCGAAAGCAGGCTGAGCGTTATAAAATCAATAAAAATAAAATTTTACCGGATTTTTTTTTTAATTAACGAGAAGTTTATGAGCAGTTTGTTAAACGGAATAACTTCATTTTCGAGTAATTCTACATGAATATATTAACATTAAAAAGAAGTGCTTCGTGTGGATCTTTTCAAGTTCTTTGTAGAGGAGTCAAATAACCCCTCCTTCTAAGCAGTATTTCAGAGGTAGTTTCAGTCCTAAACTGTAGAGGTGAGCTTTTCAGCGTCATTAGATATGTAAAATACAAAATTCGTACCTTAATTTGACATTTTCTTCCTGAAGAATAGCGTTTTAGGTGTTGAGCATACCGGTGTAGAGTTCTAGGTCTACTATATTGGTGTCTACTTCATCTCCAACTGCCACCTGTGGAGGGGGGGGGAGAGAAAAGACAAAATATATATTTTTTCCATTATTATAAATCTAATCAACTCAAGAAACAAATTTTATTTCCTAATTAAAATATGATGTGCCCTGAAATTTGGCAAAACTTAGGATATCAGGGGTTGCCAGCCCTGAAGACAAGGCCATATTTGGAGAGGTTTTCAGGGTCTGAGCCCCTTCCCCCCGGAAATTTTTTCCGACTCGTAAAAATAAAACAAAAAAGCATATAATCCAAATTTTGGTGCGGTTTTTATAGTTTTTCTGTGCCCCCACCCCCCTCAACACAAATCCTAGATACACCCTTGCCTGAAGACCCCATGATATGTACATCCCTTATTTAGTTTTGTTTGGAAATCGACAAATTGTTAATTTTAGTTTTATGGCAAAAAGTGTTGTTAAATTTAACGAATTAGTTTCGCTTAAATATTTTCACGGCTCAGCGTGGCAACACTGAACCGTGATACTGCCCTAAAAACTTTAAAGTTTCGAAACATATAAAAGAAAAACCATAGAAAATCAAGGTTTTCCGGTATAAATATACCCCAGATGAGTCCAGGCGGTTTAAACTTATTTTTATTTTGATGTCTTTGGTACTTAAGCCTAAGGTAAATGGGAATTACAGACAACTAGCACCGCTAACAGGGCAGGGTAATTCTACAGATTTAAAAAAATCCAAAAAAGTTATTTTTTACTCATTTGAATTTTTACTTCATTTGAAGTTCTTACACAGATTCCTTTTTCGTTAAATCATTATCTATTGATTAAAAATATTAGGGCTAAGCAAGAAAACAGGCGATTAAAGAAAAATATACACAAATATACCTATTGTGCAATTTCGTTTAAATTAGTCCTTTTAACTTGTGCCCAACACAAAGCAGAGGTAAAAAAAATGGATATTTTTTTGCCCAACACAAAGCAAACGCTTACACAAAGCATGCTATCTTTAACTTCTTATTCTTGTTTCTCTTTTGATTGGTATGAAAATTGAAAGAAAAGAAGACCTCCAAAAAATTAAAGAATTAATAAAGTAAAAGTAAAGTTCAATTGCTAGTAATACAAAATTAGTTCAGTTAGTTTATTAATTATCAAAACAATTAGCTAAATTAAAAAATAAAAAATAAAAACGATTAAAGATTATGAAAAAAAACTTTGTGCAACACAAAGCTTATGCCCAACACAAAGCAAAGGTAAATACATGCAGCTGATATCCCGACAATCAAGCAGACAGCCAAAGAAGTCCAAAATGGGAAATAAATAAAATACAAACATTCAAGCTCTGTTCAAGCTCAATAAACAGATTAGCATCACCGATGGGATTTAAGGCAGATCAATTAAATGCTTAAAGGAAGATCAACTGATCGACAATTAAAAATAACAATGAGCAGCGACAATTAGGTAAGTCAAGATTAATGTTGAAACAGCAACTCATGTGATATAAATGATAACTATGTAAATTGGTTGGAAATTACTTTTGTTCTAGGATTTCTTTAACTCTTATAAGACTTAATATTGATTTTAAATTTTAACTCGCCCCTTCCTAGTTTAATTTTTTTTTTTCCTTTTCTTTTTTTTAATTCAAACCAAGAATGAAATTTCATGTTTCATAACAAGGCCGAAAAATCTAAAAAACCAGCCGAAAAATAGCTTCAGAAAATATTTCACGTAGTCATAAGATGTATTAACTATACGTGTGAAAATACCTTGCTGTGGCCCCTTCTTCCTTGATGACACTGAAATGCCTTGGATGACGCGAACGTAGCGTAACGTCTTTCATACAAAAATTTACGTGTTTCATACAACAGGACAGTACTAAATCGTATTTATAATATCGTATATATCGTACTAATATCGTAATATTAGACCTAAGTGGACCTAAGACGTACATACACCTAAGTTTAGTGGATATAAAACCCTCCCACTGATTAGTGGATTCAGCATCAAATTGTCATACAGCAATACTTCTAGAAAACATTTAGTGACCATTGTGATCATTATCGAGAACAAAGAGAAATTCGTTAAAAAGGTCCTGATCCATTGTGCATATATGTCTGTTTTTATTTTATTTTTATTAGTTTTTTTAAGGATTTTTAAGACGGGATTTTAAACCAGTAGAGAATGCATAGAGACATTCAAAAGGTCTGAATAGATTCCAGCCCGTCTGAATGGAATGCAGACTGAGGTCTCGTCCTTACCCTTTCTACTGTTGGCAGCTTGGACGTTTGACCCTCACACTCTTGATATCATGGCACTATATTTTTGGTTCCTTTTTTTTAGTTTTTTTTTTTGTCAAATTTTCTATTTTTATTACATGGTTCCAAAATAATTCTGTGTCAATTTTCACCTTTCTAGCTTTGATAGTTTAACGACAATTTCTTAGGAAAGATAAAGAAATGAATGAATTGACAGACATACGCTTTTATATTTATATGAAACCAAAAAAAGCGATGTTTTTTCCATGAAAACCAAATAGTCAGAGCGCCAGATTCTGTATCTCGCTTATTTCAATTAGTATTTCAATTAGAAGGTATAAAAATGTTAAGCTTATTTATATAGTTTTTCTTTTCATTATTTTTTTTAAATAATATACACAGTCTAAGAAAATATCTAACTATTAATTAAGAACTAAACGATCTACTACAGACATTCAAGATAAAAAATAAAATTAAAATAAAACACATGTAAAACATTGTTAAACATACATTAAAGTACCCGATGACCCGGTACAGAGATATTTGCTGAGAAAAAAATTAAACAAAGAATTCAAGAGAAGGCTTTCGCCCAAGATTTGCGTTTTATATGGTTATAATATTTTTTATGTGTTTAATACGTTTTATATGTTTTATATATTTTTTAATGATTTTATATGCTTTGTAATATAAATAAACAAAAATATTCTATTTCATATGGGAATTGGCCAATTTCTTATATGAAAATGGACTTAGGTTCCAAATTTGTCTTCCAAGCTTAATCTTACTATTACAAATAAAAATTAGATCAGTCTTTCCAGACAGCACCCCTCTAGAAGTTTATACCGGCCCAAGGCGGAGGACTGTCCCATGAAATTGATCTAATCAGCAGCTTAAATGGTATCAAAATCGTATAAGTTTTCCTTAATTTGTATAAAATTAACAAGTCAACGAATAGAAGCAGACACTGAGGCTGTATCTTTAAAAACGAGAAAGGAAAAAATATAACATTTAATTCTCACTTCGTTTTTACAAACATAATAACTACCATTAAAATTGGGTCCCCCCACCCCCCCCCCCCCAATAGTGCGAGAGATAGGCATAGGCTATACAAAATTTAGTATTTTCAAGACCTTTTTTCCAAATAGTTTTTTTTTTTTTTTGAAACGAATTGCCTTTATTTAACTGGTGCTCAGACAGAAATTTTCGTAAGTAACTACAAAAGGATACAAATAATTCAAAACCAAGCAATGAGAGCACTCGGTGGGTTGCACCAGTGTGAAAACACTAGTGCAAGTTGTAAAAAGGTTGGTGTTCTGAATGTTGGAAAACCGCGTGACTACCAGCAACCAGATTTTGTATTCAAGTGTTTAAATAAGTTGTCCCTGAGTACTTCTAAACGTTGATCATCTGGTTCATGAAATCCAATACTCAACGACGTCGGGTTTCGCTATTAGATACTATGCTGTTTCAGTGTGGAAGGGTCTCCCGAATAGCATTAAAGCGGCCAATAACTCAATTTTGTTTAAAAAAAATCAAAGAATTTTTTTTTTTTGGCAAAAGGTGCTTGTAATTTGTGGGTTTTTAGGAGGAGGTGGGGAGGTTGGCAGGTTGTGAAGGGATTGTTTTTGAAGGGGGAGTTAAATGATGTATTCCTTTTTTACTATTTTCATTCGTCAAATACCGTAAATTATAAGGTTCTTTTACATTTTTAATTTCTTGCATTTGCATATTTTTTTAAGTTCTTCAAATTTTTATGGTTCCTTTTTTTTAAACTGGCTTTAATTTTTAATTTGAACCAACTTTTGCTGAGAAACAAGCACCAAAATACAAACCCACAACACCTGCAAACTTTTGCATATAACCTGTGGCTATAGCTGGTCCTATTGGGAGGGGGCTGGAACACAATTACAACCGTAGTGATTATTACACTTAGAAAGAAAATTGGATGGGGAATCAAGTGGTGTAATTTTTTTCTATCTGATTTTTGTCCTGTATCATAAATCAATCAAAAAGTCAACATAATGTGCATAATGTTCCATATTTTGCGTACTGTGCATAATCATAAGTCTTCCCAAATCATAGTCTTATCCGATTTTATTTTTTGGATCACTGATTTATCGTTGTTGGTAATTAATTTTTGTTGTTTTTTCTTTTTTTTTCTTTTCCTTTTTTGTGTTGCTCCACTATTTATCCGTATTTTACAGTGGGTTAAAAAAAAATACTTAACTAATTAATGATCATCTGAAAGGAAAAGGTATTTTGGTCGTCAATTACTTATTTCTTATGATTTGACGAAGAAACTTGTGTGACCTGAATAGCTCGAAATTTTCGCCGGAACAGTCACCAACTTTGCAACACGCGCTTTTATAAACTTTTATAAAATTAAAGAAAAGAAAAATTTATAAAACTTTATAATTTTTGTGAGCACCAGTTGAGGTCGCTCTAAGGAGTCACGAAAACATAATCATCTGGCATAGGATTGTTAACAATATAAGTCATTACTAAACCTTATTTAACTAAGTTCTTTTTCATAAGTAGTATTTATCAAAGGAAAATAAATCATGACTGGATTGCACATTGCGTCACAAAGCAAAAAGTAAGTTTAAAAGCGTTGATCAATCATAAGAATTCTACCTTCTGCGTTTTGTATCCTTTGAATTGTTTCAGCTTCAGCGATTTTAGGGCCATCTTCAAGTTGATGTATCATATCCACCTTTGCCTCTCTTTCTCTATTAAGCTCACGATCATGATCAGATACGACACTTTCTAGTTCATGGATTCTTTCAAGGTATTCCTCGAGGTATCGACGATAGTCAGATTTGACCCTCTGCAGTTCCTCAGTCAACTGCTCTATCTGGTATAAGAGTTGCTCAATGTACCGATCCCTGAAAAATATCATAACAATAATAAAAATGAAAAATTTGATATCATATTAGTATAAAACTCAAAACTATACTAAAAGTACATTGATAGAAAATACTGAACGATGTATAAGAGCACGTCAACATTTAGTATTGTATAGAAAACTAGATTGGAAAATCTGGCTCGACAAATCAATACAAGCCTTGCTGGAGATTGGTAGGATTTACCCTTCTTAGACGTTCACCGAACCAGCCAGGATTCACCTTCATTGGTTTCACCTTAAAGTTTCCCTAGATTTACGGTCCAGTTTTCCAGAAAGTCCTAAATATAGACAAAGCCTAACAGTTATAGAACTATATCAATATATTTCATGCGCGTCACTAATTTATCTAATTAAAACAACCATCATCTAGATTACACGTTCGTATGTCAAACAGCTGAGCTCTGTAACCTCATAAAAGTAGTCTACAAGTCAAAGCTGATTGTACAATTAGTCCTTCATGAATTTTAACACAAACATATTACATTCATGCCATCTATCTACTGGCCGCGTTTTGATAGATCACCGAGTCTGAGTTACTCTGAATAACTTTCGACTTTTCGACTATGTCATGGTCGACCACCATGTTAATTTACCGGAAATTGCAGTGTGGTGTGGCTTATCTTCACGAAGATTAATTGGACCTTTCTTTTTGACGCTACTGCGACTGATCCTATTTACCTGAACTTGCTCTAACAGTCTTTCATGTCAAAAATTAAAGATGACTTTAATGATTGGCATGGCAGTGAGGGTACCTCCACACTACCACATTAAATAATTTCTTAATGGAATCTTACAAAACAAGTGGATTAGACGGTGCCATGTGTGGCATGTCATGGATGGTGTCAATGTCATTTCATGGACGGTGCCATGTCCATGTCATGTTAAGGACGCATGTCATGGACAGTGCCATGACGGTGCCATGGACGCAAGTCATGACGGTGCCATGACCTGAGAATCCACATGTTATGGTCGACAACCATATTAATTTACCAGGAATTGGCATGTGGTGCCATGATGGGTGCCATTCCAGCGCTTCATGTTGTCAGCAGTTTCAGAAGCAGAACGAATATCAGTTTGAAAACTGAATTCTTAAGGAAATAATTGAGTCATTATATTTAAGTCAAAAATTGAGTTATCAGCTGGTAAAATGTGCATTCCATTTTTTTGGGAAACCCGGTATGCTTATTCAATATAGCACCCCTGCATTTCCAGGGAAGAGTCACACTAAATTGGATCTACCCAAAAAAGAGCCTTGCGAATAATTTTCAAAGAAGGTAAAGTCCCTTACCTTATTCTTTTAAAAAATGCTAGGTTAGAAACACTTGAGCAACGGCAAACCCTCGGACGGAACACATTTTTCTGAAAAGACCCAGATCTCCCCACCCAGATTCCCCCCTCCTTGGACCGCTTCCCAATCTGTTCCTACCTTGCCTCGCGTACATTTCTGTACCTCCAGACATGAAAAAAATAAATAAAAATAATCCCGCTTCACAAAAATCAACAAAAGA
>JAQQPU010023665.1:0-11079 GCA_029168905.1 Artemia sp. Kazakhstan ARC1039 | reverse complement strand
TAAAATCTTGCCAAATAGAAGAAAGTAGAGTTTTCGAGGTTTGTGTAAGTTTTTGCTCTCCAACAATTCTGTTTTTTTTCTGGTTTCCTGCTTTAATGCAGAATAAAGACTTTCTTCAGTTAAGGAGATGATATTTTAAATACTTTTAATTTTCATCATATCTACCATGATGGTATTTTACCATTATCTACCAAGATGTATGCTATTATATCTACCAAGATGGTATGTATCTACCAAGATGGTATATACGTAGCAACCAAACTTGTTCTGTACTTGCCCACCTACTAGTACTGCTTGACGAAATCGCTAAGGATCTGAGGGCTGATTCCCCGAAAAGAATGACTGCCAGTCATCTTCTTGGTTAGTTAATCACTGATCTAGTAAAGGGGGCATAGTGTGGATATAGTTGACACTGTCATTTTTTTTTATGTTGTGCTATGTTTATGTTAGTTATGTTGTACTCAGTTTGTAAATCAGAAGGAGGGACTAGTTGCTCCTTGTAGAAGATAAGTCGTTAATGAGAAGAAAAAAAATTTACAGGTCCATTTGGTAGACGAAGCCCCTAATGGTGTCAGTTTGGATTCGAAGTAGCCCCTAAGGTGTCATCTGTTATATGAGTTGTCTTCTGAAAACTCTTTTTTTTACAAATCAACTAAAAAAGGTAAGGAAGGACAAGAACAAGATTCTTATTAAGACTTTTTTTCGTTATGGTGAATTTGCTTTGAGCAGTTTTAAGTTCTTGCATTTTAAGATGGGTTTAAGATGGGATTAATGGGATTAAGATGGGATTAAGATGTGTTTCCAAATATATGTTTCTAGTGTTTTTTCCTTATGGTCGTCAATCGTTTCAATCGTTTTTATATATTATTTCTTCAAATTTTCTTTCAATCGTTCTTATATTTTTTCTTCAAATTTTCTTTCAATTGTTTTTATATATTTTTTCGAGTTCAAAATCAAGGGTAGCACCAATAAGTGGATGCCATAAGCTAAATTACATCTTTTCTACATAACGTACAGAGTTGTCCTTGCTTTTACTCTCAAACGCTTTCTATAGAAAACTGTATATGCCCCCAAGGCATAACTTACAACCCTTGTCCCGAGGACTCTGAGGGGGTTATCATCCTCAAAGACCTAATTTCCAAAACTTTTAACTACGTTGAACAAAATGAAAATCTGAAAATTGTGATTGCATGTATTTGGGGAAATGGTGGGCGTAAGAGGGGGGTTAGTTGGCCTCCAATTACTTTCAACTATTAAAAGTGCACTAGCCCTTTCAATTTCCAATCGAGTGGGACTTTTTTAAGTTTTTACGACAACGCTTTCAATAAAAACCTTATATGCCCCCAGGGCATTACTTACAACCCTTGCCCTGAGGGCTCTAGGGGGAGTGTCATCCTCAAAGACATAATTTCTGGACCTTTCAACCCTGTTTAACAAAATGTTTATCTCAAAATTGTGATTGGATGTATTTGGGGAAATGGTGAGATTGAGAGGGGGGTCAGTTGCCCTCCAATTACTCAACTATTAAACAGGCCACTAGCCCTTTGAATTTACAATGGAATGAGCCCTTTTTGAAGTTTCTACGAAAACACTTTCTATAAAAACCTTATATTGCCCCAGGGCATAACTTACAGCCCTTGCCCTGATGGGTTTGGGGGTTTGTCGTCCTCAAAGACTTAATTTCCAGACTTTTCAACTACGTTGAACAAAATACCTGTGTCAAAATTTTGATTGGATGTGTTTGGGGAAATGGTGGACGTGAGAGGGGGGTTAGCTGCTCTCCAATCAAGTTCGACTATTAAAAAGGACACTAGCCCTTTCAATTTCCAATCGAATGAGCTTTTGTTTAAGTTCTTACGACAACACTTTTCTGTAAAAACCTTATCTGCCCCCAGGGTATAACTTACAACCCTTACCCTGAGGGCTCTGAGGTGGTTATCATCCTCAAAAACCTAATTTACAAAACTTTCAATTACGTTGAACAAAATGGATATTTCAAAATTTTGATTGCATGTGTTTGGGGGAATGGTGGGCGTGAGAGGGAGAGTAGTTGCCCTCCAATTACTTTCAACTATTAAAAAGGGCACTAGCCCTCTGAATTTCCAATCGAATGAACCCTTTTTCAAGTTTAACTCTTTATATGCCCCAGGGCATAACTTACAACCCTTGCCCTGAAGACTGTGGGGGGAGTTTCCTGTTCAAAGATATCATTTCCGGACTTTCAACTTCGTTGAAAAAAATGGTTATCTCAAAATTTTGACTGGATGTGTTTGGGGAAATAGTGGGTGTGAAAGGGGTTTTAGTTGCCCTCCAATCACTTTTGACTATAAAAAAGAGCACTAGCCATTTCGATTTCCCATCGAATGAGCGCTTTTTGAAGTTTCTACGACGACGCCTTCTATAAAAACCTTATATGCCCCCAGGACATAACTTACAACCCTTCCAAGGCGGCTCTGGGGTGGGTTGTCATCCACAAAAACATTCAGAACTTTCAACTAAGTTGAACAAAATGGCTATTTCAAAATTTTGATTGGATGTGTTTAGGGAAAAACACCCCAAACACATCCATGTTTGGGGCTTTAGTCCTTTGAATTTCCAATCGAATAAGCCTTTTTTCAAGTTTCTACGTCGAAGCTTTCTATAAAAAACCTTATATGCCCCCAGGGCATAACTTACAACCCATGCCCTGAGGGCTGTGGGAGGAGTATTCTCCTAAAAACCATAATTTCTATCCAGAAATAAACTACGCTGAACAATTTGGCTATCTCAAAATTTTGATTTGGTGTGTTTGGGGAAATGGTGGGCGTGGAAGGGGTGTTAGTTGCCTTGCAATCACTTTTGACTATTAAAAAGGGTACAAGCCACTCCAATTTCCAATTGAATGAGCCCTTTTCGAAGTTTCTAGACAACTTCTTCGATACAAAGTGCCCTGCTCTAAAAGGAAAAAAATAATTAATAATACATTGTGCCAACATCGTTCTTATGTTCCCCCAGGGCATAACTTAAAACTCTTGCCCCGAGGGTAGTGGGGGAGTGTCTTCATCAACAATATATTTACTATCTGGAAATAAACTACACTGAACAAAATGGCTATCTCTAAATTTTGATCGGATGTGTTTGGGGGAATGATGGGCGTGGGGGGGGTCTAGTTGCCCTCCAATCACTTTCAACTATTAAAAAGGACACCAGTCCTTTGAATTTCCAATCGAATGAGCCTTTTTTGAAGTTTCTACAATAACGCCTTGTATAAAACTTTATATGCCCCCAGGGCATAACTTACAACCCTTGCCCTGAAAGCTGTGGGGGAGTGTCCTCCTTAAAAACATAATTTCTATCTGGAAATCAACTACGCTGAACAAATGGCTATCTCAAAATTTTCATTGGATGTGTTTCGGGAAATGGTGGGCGTGGAAGGGGTGTTAGTTGCCTTCCAATTACTTTCGACTATTAAAAAGGGCACAAGTCACTCCAGTTTCCAATTGAATGAGCCCTTTTTGAAGTTTCTACGACAACTTCTTCGATACGAAGTGCCCTGCTCTAAAGGAAAAAAAATAATAATTCATTTTGCCAACATCGTTCTTATATGCCCTCAGGCCATAACTTAAAACCCTTGCCCCGAGGGTTGTGGGGGACTGTCCTCCTCAAAAACATATTTTCTATCAGGAAATCAACTACGCTGAACAAAATGGCTATCTTAAAATTTTGATTGGATGTGTTTGGGGGAATGATGGGCGTGGGCGGGGGGCTTGCTAGTTGCCTTCCAATCACTTTCGACTATTAAAAAAGGCACTAGCCAGTCCAATTTCAAATCGAATGAGCCCTTTTCAAAGTTTTTACGACAACTCCTTCGATACGAAGTGCACTGGCAAAAAAAACATAAAAAAAACATTGTGTCATCATCGTTCTTTACTTAGGCAGCGCTATTGCTCTGCCTAATAATTATTTGCATTTCACACAACACCGGCACTAATTGTGGGACATAGTAATTTTTCTTCACTACTGCTTGAATAACATCTACTGCAATAGCAACCCCTCTTGCCCCCCCCCCATAGAAATACCGTGGCTATGCCCCTGTTTATGAACAAAATGAGAGTTTGGCTTGAGGAGTTTTGTCATTTCTTTAGCTAGTTATGCACAAACAAAAATTCATTGTGTTCGCCAGTGTCACAAAAGCTAAAAATAACATTTTATCCAAATTGTACCTTATTTTGGCTGACACCGCTTTTGAATTATGAATTATGCTCGACAGGACTTCTCATTTTATGCATATAAATTGTGACCAACTTTAGGAAAAGAAGTATTGTAGCCATATTCCACTTTAGCTTATTAGATAGTTCAGAAAAATGGTGCGGAAAAGTGGTCGATCACCCCTAGTTAACTAAATATAGTTTTTACAATTTTACCACGTCTGGGGGAGGGTTCAGTGAAGCTTAAGATCGCTGTCCCTCATCCTCCCCCATCGTTTCTTTTTTCAGATTTCTTTTTTAGCAGTATAACATAAGCACCTTATATTATATTACTGTAGGCACATCATTATACCTTAAGACAAAAATAGTTTATATCTTAAGGGTTATACCTTAAAGGTCTCGGGCCAAAAATTGTTTTTATATTAATGTTGTTGGTACCTTAGCACTAATGGTGCAACGCCACTAGCAATGGTGCAGTCACAACACTACCAACACCACTAGCATTACATTAGATATAAGGAAAAAAAATATTATTTCTCGGTAGAGTACCGTAAAATCAGGCACAGGAGTTTCTGATCCCGGTGGTAGCATTTTTTCCGGTCCGGTTTTTCGTTTTACGAGCGATAGATACAATAAACCCAAACAACCGATGTCAAAACAATGGCGAAAGCGACGACAATGGCAATAATTGCTGCAATTATTGATCCGTCTTAGACTGAAAGGCCAAATGTCAGTAGTGTTGAAAGAAACAAAGTTGTAAGAATAGATAAAACCGAATTAATCTTTTCAATTTTCTTTGGAAAGTAGACAACAAGTTAGTTTAGCTTTTGGCTTGGATCAATCTCACAAAATTTATTTCAAAATAAATGTAAATAATCAAAATAAATTTAGTGAATAAGTTCTGATTAAAGTGTACTGAGAAATAAAGGTTGCCTAATATATCCAGGGCGTTGATTAATCTACGGGTATATCTGGTCAAGATTTGATCCAGGATTATTCTTGATGATCAACTGACTTCCTTCGTCCAGATTCCTTCTGTCTCTTTTATGAAGGCCAGGAAACGACTTGCCGAAATAATCCTTTGACGATCAAGAATCTCCTGATATATCTATAGAAAATACCAATCCCCGAAATATATCAAAACTCAAATTAGGCATTCCTTTCGTAACTTTATCTATTCTTCAGTTCCATTTTTATGAGTACTTTCTTGTCAGCACTATCCTCCATCTTTTACATTTTATTTTAAGATGTTTTCATACCTTTTATTCTTCATGAAGGTTGCTGTCGATTTTAATAACAAATAGGAATTTTCAATAAGGTTTCTAATGGTTAGAAAGACGGAGTTGATGGGATCAAAGAAATCAAGACATTGGAAATAGTCGGTCATGTGACACTTTAAGCACCACAAAAGAGATTCAATAAAGTTTAGGTCTTTCAATCGTTGTTTAATATAAAAAAATATAAACTTTGTAATTTTATGGGGTTTGAATCCTCCCCCCACCATTTAAGGTGCCTTTAATAAGGTGCCCAAAAATGTCACTTTCCTTGTGGAGCCGGTACGCCCTTGATTAAATCTAATAATTCCATATAGGGCTGATAATTTTAATTTCCTAGTGAATTTTGATTGTCGATAGCTTTCCATGAAAGACTAATTACTTAGAAAGTTGTTGCTATCTTCCGGGAAGTTTTGGCATTGACAGGCTACGAAATCTAAATTTCAGAGGAACTTTCCAGGAATAGTTAAATATGGAACGAAAAAGTTCCAAATCTGACAATGTAGAAAATGCGTGGAGTGATTTTGGGAAACTAGTTTGTGCAGTAATAGATTTTTTCTTTGGGAGGGAAGTTGGAAACGTAGCTCAAATATTAGTCAAATAAGCGGAAACGCTTTAAGCCTGGTAGAAAAGAAGAAGGGTTTGTGCAAGAATTTATTCACTGGTGGATCAGATTAGGACAAAAGGAAAGCGAAGGAAGTCATTAAATTATGAGTTTTTAATAAGTAGACAAAATCGTTACTGAGTTGTAACAGCTTCCTAGTTATCACAAAAATCGTTTTGATTATTATAGGAAATATCCTTTTTATGTGCTTATTGGCAAAGAACGGGAACAGGAGCCGAGAACAAGAGCCCAATATACAGTCCGGACACAAGAGCCTGCTGTCAGGACAAGAAATGCTCAAAGAACTACTATAAACAGCAAAAATAATGAAAAAAACTATTCGTATCATTTAAGAACCCTCACTCATACACGCAAACAACACAAGAAAAGTTTCTCTTGAGTGGCAAACTTTTAACGGATAATTAAAATTCTCAAGACATTGTTATGTAAACATTGACGTTTAAAAAAATATGGGACTGAGGGAAACGAATCCTGTATCGAATTTAGAGTAAAACTTAATTTGATACAAGAAAAGAATAAAACTGGAAAAGTGAGTTTTTACCAAATAGATGTAATGGACAACGTTAGAATATAAAAACTAAAAAAAAAATTTACAAGGGGAGATATTTCCCAAATCCTTTCATACTTCAATCATTCCATAAAAGTACCAGCCTACTATATTAAATAATATATATTGAAGGTTATAAAACATTTTTGTTTAACTCAATGCTCTGAGAATCAAGTGCCCATTTAGGAACGTTGAGGGACCAATGTTTTGGTTTTGGCTTCTCTTTTTCCTGACAATAGGTTTGGCTTATCACAAAAAAATGGATTCTAACCTCTGCCAGTTTTAGACAGAAAGTATCGACCCTCGGGCATGAGTGATTAACAGCAAATTGTGCTTTGAATTATTTTGGTAATTCTTTTTGAGGTAAAAACAACTGGCTTTCTTGTGTCTAGGCTACATACAAGAATCTACTGTTGACAGGTGAAGCAGAATTTTTTGGCTGAAGGAAAGAAGCTATACGAAATATCTACGTCAAGTTTTGTTTTTTTCAAAGCATGTTTCTTCTTTCAGGAGGAAAGTTTCATTATAACTAGCACATAAGTAGGTGCTGCTTTCAAATTGAAGTAACATTAAGTATGAAATAGATTAATATGTATAAAATTTTCCTAACTCACTGTAAAATTTTTTAATTAGAACAAAACCAAATTAAAGACCATAAATAAGTATTTTCCTATGAGTTTGAAAGTGCTGACATATGTTGTAACCAGCAATTTTCCCATGATTTGATTAAGTTTTTTATTTAATTTTCTACGTTCGGGACTTTTTAATTTGTATCTTAGACTTTAACTAGCCTCTCATTTCAATACAACGTGGAATTTAACTTCAAAATGTTCTTAGTCGTGATGAAAAAAAAAAACATATTTTTTGTCACTATTTTCTAATTGGTCCAGAAAGAGGGGCTTTGGACCAATCCTAGATGCGAGACTTGTAGCTTAACATTGAACATCAAGTTTCAAGCCAAATACTGGTTTTGATCGAAATGACGTTTAAAGTACTTGATTGGGTTGCATGCAAAAAGATAACCCCCTTGCCTGTTGAGTCAAGATCATTGTAATTTCCAAACAATGGGTTTTTTGGCACACATTGGGATTGTTGGGGATCAAAACAGGGTTGCAGCTTCCTTAGTATTGTACCTAAGAAGTTTAAAGGTATCTAAAACCGTGAATGACGATTGATAATTCCGGTGTTCAGTGGCTAAAACCGTTATTTATGGAGACCATAATTAATAATCACAGGTTAACTAAACCTAAGAACAAACCTTCTTTCGAGTACTGCCTCCACATGTCACGAGCCACCACACTACCACAATTCATCAAATTTCAAGTCAAACACCGGTTTTGATCGAAATAACGTTTAAAATACTTGATTGGGTTGCATGTAAAAAGATAATAGGATACCCCTTGCCTGCTGAGTCAGGATCAATGAAATAAGATATTCTGTACAGTTTCTCTAACGTCACCTATTGATATAGTTGGGGTTACGAATTCCCAAAAAAATGGGTTCTTTTGTACCCATTGGGACTGTTGGGGTTTAAAGACGGGGTTGTGACTTCTTTAGTTTTATATCTAAGAAGTTTAAAAGTATCTAAAACCGTGAAAGGCGATTGATAATTCCGGTGTTTAGTGGTAAAACCGTTATTCAAGGAGACCATAATTCATTACCACAGGTTAACTAAAGCTAATAGCAAACCTTCTTTCGTTTACTACCTCCACATGTCACGAACCACCTCAAATCTACAAACTAAAATTAAACACCAATTACAGATTTTGCCGTGTTGTGTAATTTTAGCGTAAATTGTTTTCTTATTGGATAGCCCTTTTTTGGAACCTGACAATTCACGGCCTCTTTCTGAAACCACTCGTTAAGTTCTTCTGATCTTCTTAAGGCTTTCGACATTCGATACAAATTTTACAGCTGTTAGACTATAGAAAAATTAACTTTCATCAGTTCTGCCCTGTGCATCCAGAAAGACCTGAATGGTGCGATGCCTGTACCCGGTCCTATCATTATAATTCGTAAAGTTGGATTTTCTGGCAAATGAAATCGAGGCTCACTAAAACAAAAGAAATAAAATATTTAGTGTATTTATTTTAAAAAAAAAGTTTTTTTTTTCCAGACTTGTTGCTCCAGTCAGTTAACGGTGAGCATTGTTTCTGTTCAGTGTTTTAAGCGGCTTTAACAATAAGTATGTATTTTTCTATGCCAAGTGTTATAGTAAGTACAACCTTTCAATTTTATACAAGTTCTTCTACACTAGGTTAACATAAAAATCCATAAAACAGTCACAATCATCGTCTGAATCATCATAAATAAACTCTCCAAAAATATAAATGTGGAATGGAGATTGAACCTAGGATAAAGCATGAACGGCTTTCTAGGAAAAGTTCATAAAATCTTGTCTTCAAAATTTATCACTTGTTCATCATGAAATTCAATTTCGTTGCTGCTATATTGACTACCTCTTAATTCAACATAAACATAAGTAAACTGAAATTCCAAGTTGAGCTCGAGTCTACTTAACATTGCCTATTATACGGGCGAAATTTTCTCCGTAAAGCGACTTTCACATTACTTGCGTAATAGTCCATGCTAAGTGGTGATGTTACGTTACGTGTAAACTTTCACACATAAACAAGTCTAACGTTAAATGGGTAACGTAAAAATTTTGTTACCATTATTTTTATCGTTTAAAGCCATCGCAATTATCATAAGCAGACTTTAAAAAATTTATAAATGCGGGACAGAGACAAAAAATTCAAGCTACTATCTGGCCCAAGCGACCCCAGCGCATATAGGTGGCTATATCTTTTGCACCCTATATATTGGGAATATATTTTGCCCCCCCTCCCGAATTTAGTGACCGTCCATTGTCACGTTTTTTTAACTTTCTTCAATTTCAACTATTTTCCTCCAGAAAACTAACTCAGTTATATTTTTATAAAAACTAATAGGAGAAAAAAGGAAGAGACAGAGGGAGCAAACCTATGGTGAGAAATGTTTATCAAAAACAGAGCAAAGTTTTAACAAGAAACATATGACCAAGGATAGAGATAGCATATCTCCATCCATCCAAAATTCTACCTAACCATGCAAAATATTCACGCCGAGCTATAGCTAAAATGTATTCCACATATTGCAACCATTCTGTCTTGTTTTTAAGTGGAATGTATTCGTTATTGAATAAGAATCATTTGCACCAAATCTGTTTTGGTTATTTTAGATATTGCAAATTTTTACTGTACCTTCCCAATTTATATCGTAATACACGTTTTATTGAGAAGTATTTTTCTACCGACATTATCCAATCGTTTGAATTGCTTAGTACTAATTTAAAAAGACATGCCTTTGTGTCCCTAGGCCCAAAGCATAATATTATCCGTGTGTTTTTGCCTGTGATTCAGGTTTAAGCGATCATCATTTCCGTGTACTTGATTTTTCTTCCTTTTTAGTGTAATTTACTCCGCTTGTTTTCTATAAAAGTGGGTTATAAATAAATTATTATTATTATTATATCAGAAAGCCATGTGGCATTTAGGTTATGATATCTTATGTACATTACTCAGTCACGCTAAAAGGCAAAAAGAGAAGAAACAAAAAGTAAATCAAAAAGCTGTTCAATTCCCCAATTAAAAACAATGAAATGGAGCTTGAAGCCGTTAAACGGCAAAGTTTACATTTTTCCAAGAAAGACTAACTTTAGCTAGAAGTTTTATTGATTACCAATAACATTTGCTCTAGACTTGTTTTGGAGTTTGAGCAAGGAGCCGAAACAGTTATTATGCAAATATTTTGTACTGAAAGCTGCCATACATGTTCACGGGAGTATATACCTAAGACCAACTTTTGCGGAGAGAAGGAAGAGGGGACAGAGAGTATGTTCCAAGATTGAAATTAAGCTCGTTACTAAATCAAAGAATTTACATTTTTTCTAAGTAAAAACCTACAGATTTGACTTAATAGATATAATTTTGCTTGATCAATTGGCAGCACGTAAATATAACAAATACAGTTGGATTTATCAAAACACCGATGATTTGAAACTTTATAGTAGAACTCAGCAAGTACTATAGAAACAAACCTCCTGAAGAAGGCGTTTACGGTTGTTCCAATGGTTGCTTGATTTAGGTACATTGAACAGAGATCACTACGAGATGAACCATCTGGAAAAAATAAGACTAATTTGTAATCAAAAAAGGGAAATGTTTTTTGGCCCAGGCACTGTAACGCAACAAAAAGGTCATTTCAAGAAGGGCGCAACTTATTTCAGGGAAGAGGTCCAACTATAGAAAAAAAAGAGTTGTCGAAGCGAAAGAGACAGACTTTAGAGCCACATAAATTCTCATGAAAAACAGTTTGAACACCTGCGCTGGTAAAAAATATGGGATTTTGCATTATTATTCACAATAAAACGGAATCGTCAGTATGATAATCGTTATTAGCAAATAC
>JAQQPU010023662.1:0-13147 GCA_029168905.1 Artemia sp. Kazakhstan ARC1039 | reverse complement strand
AAAAGTGAACGCAGACAACGACCATCCCTCTCGTGCCTTTTTTTTAGCTTATCATCCCCCCTTAAACCCCTGATCATTATCTTGAGACAGCTATTTCGTTCAAACTGTGATGAAACAAGAACCAGAAAAACAAGTGACGGTATGCATTGGAAATATATAATTTGGGCTATATAGTCGCACATTAGGGGAGGTTGGGGATAAAGTACAGCGCCAACGGAAATGGTTGGGCCATGTCTTACAGAGGCCAATAGAGTACTTCCCTCGCCGAATCCTTCTAGCTGAGCCACTTAGCTCATGGAAGAGACTTCAAGGAAGACTGCGGAAAAGCTGGTGGAACTTGGTTAAATCAGACCTTGAACCCATTTGGAGGGTTCTAAAGTTTGGTCACAGATGGACAACTCAATGGCTCCCATTTTCAAAGCAGCTGGCAGAAGACCGCACTACATTGTTCAAATAGGTCTCGAAGATCATTGATACCTGGCAAGGTGGAAACGCCTGATTCCTGCCACAAGTACAAGTAAAAAATTGTAACTATTATCCACATTAAACTTTAAAGCAATGACGAAAGTAAGTTTACGGAATTTCGAAAAGGCGCTTAAAGCTCTCGAAGATGGTGAGGTAGAAAATTCAAATGAAATTTTTCGTTGAAATTACTGTGGTCAAACATCGTCAGTTTTGGGGGTTTTGAGCCTCTCATCTTCAAAACAAGGAAATTTTGTAAGCTCGAAAAAAAAAATAGATAGCTGTGATGTGTCTACCTTTTTTCTTTCTTTTTTTTTGCTAAGACTACCACGCTACCTGGCTACCACGAGGTCGTAAAGAAATGCTTAATGGTTCATTCAAAAGGTTCATTCAATGGTTGTTTGTTTCTTTTACTAGTAGTGTTTTGAGAGTGTATTCTTGCAAATAATAGCTTACCTTTTTCTCAGAATACACTTCGGTTTTTCGGCAAGTATTTCAAATTTACGATTCATGGACGCTCAAAAAATCCGTTTGGCACCGCCATCAAGCAGGATGTTAAGCAAGACCCCAAAAGTTTAAACCTTAAAGTTCAGGCTTAAGTGCAAACCAATATCTAAGTATTTCTAAAGATTCAGTTTAAAAAAATATTCAGTTCTATTGAATCAAACTCTCAAACTGAATTGAACAAATACGTTCGTCGTATATCAAGCTATACGATCCAATTTCACAAATTTTGTCACCAAAATAAAATATATTTCCGCAAGGATAAAACCGCAAACTTAGGATTTGAGCCTTATCATGAGTGTGTCTTAGTTTAGGCAATTACCTGTATTCTGTTTTTATTATTCTTGTTATTTCTATTTTTTTTATATATTTTTTAGTGTATATTTTTGTTATTATTCTTTTAGGTTATATGGTTTTCTGCCTTTAATTAATATTTTTATTCTGTTTTCTTATTGAAAGAAATATAAAATAATAAATATATGGATCTTATCTTGCGCCGGATGAATATAAATCTTCAACTTACTTCTATTCTGTTTTTATCATTCTCATTATTGATAATATTTATTATTATTACTATTAAATATATATTATTTTATTATTATGTTAGGCTCTATGGTATTCTGTTTTTTATTATTTCTTTTATCCTGTTCTCTTATTTAAACGTTCTCTTTTCTTTTCAGTGACACGTTTTCTCCTGATCCTTCACATTGCGAAAATACTGTTTACTCTGATGATGTACAATTCTTCAACTGATTTCTGAGACTTTTCTTTTTATCTTTGATTAGGAAATTTCAGGTTCAGACTGTTCCCTTCTGAACAGAAGCTCTTCAACTTTTTCGTTCCAAGTTTCTGTCGCAGATTAGTGTCGGACTATTATTTGTTTTGTTTTTCTCGATCTGTAGAGGATGTTAAATTAGTTAGTTCGTTTAAAGTGTTTGTTATGTTTTTTTGTCCTTTTGTTTCTTTTTTTAATAAGTTTTCTATCCAGGTGTTGGATAAATTAATTTAGTTTCCAATACTATTGCCATACTGCCGTCCTAAGCCCGAGATTATATCTTAAGGGACATTCAGTTGCAGTAATCAAAAATTTTTGGGTCGCAAAATATAAATTTTACAAAAGAGAAATAGATTTAAGATCAGGATAAAAACTTGGAACGTTTTTATATATTTTTAAACTTATAATGTTATAAACGTCCTTAGCGTTAATCAATATAGTTGTTGAATGGAAAACTATGGAACAGCAAAATTTACAAAACCAGCCCTTAACCCAATCCACAATCCTTTTTCAAATCTTTTATAATAACATTTTCACGATTTTGATCACCAGTGGGACGTTAAAATCACAATCCAAATTTGCATTTGCAATCCGTTTTGTCAGTGAAAAAGGCCTATAATTAAAACAGGTTCTCTAAAGTAAACAATTTATGGGTAATTACAGTTTTGAGTGTCATGATTAAATGGTAAATGTTTGATTTTGAATGGTAATCATAAACATACTTAGGGTTTAGTTTGGATGGCGGGGGGGGGCAACTTCGAATAAGAAGGAATGATGCGAAATTTCTTGGAAAAATTGGCAGATCTTTGGGAGGGTCATTACCTCCCAATGAGGAGGGATGACTCCTCTTCCTCCCGAAAAACGTCAGAAAATGGAAATTGGAATTGTCAAAAGTTCAACTTAGGTTTTTTAATTTTTGGGGAAAATGGAAATTGGAATTGTCAAAAGTTCAACTTAGGTTTTTTAATTTTTGGGGAATTTGAAGAATTTGGTAATTGTGAATTCGCCAACAGATAACTGGGCCAAACAGAATAAGAACAACTGTAAAAATAAACCTTTCTTAAGAATTTAATGTTTTTAAAATGATAATTAAATTTATGGTGATTTCATATTCAATAAACCGAAGGTAAATATGAAAAGAAGAAGAAAGGTGTGTCCTGAAGAATTGAGATTGGGCTTTAGCTTTGCAACATCCGGACAAATTTTACATTCTAAGAGCACTGCTGTATGCTGGTATGTGGGCTAACACTGCTGGTATGTGGGCTAACACTGCTGTATGCGGGCTAAAAAATGTGCATTAGTGTTACTTGTCTTTGCATAAAATATGCAAAATACTGCTTTTGAGACATAATTTTAATTCGTTCGGAAAGTTCAGAGAACTGATAAGGGAAGAAACTACTTCGTCCCGAGGGAACTATAGGGGGGAAAATAGTTCGGCTGGCGTCATTTGATACGATATTTCGTGGGGATTTGTTTAACCAACGGGTTCACTGTCGGCCACCCTGGGAAATCAAAGCTAATTATAACAAAACTAAATAAAAATATTTTTCTTTATAAAATTAACAGATTATTTCACAAAAAAAATCATTGTAAGCGACCTTTGTAAAGCTCGTTTTGAACTATGCAGTTCTGCTGGGTAACATTTTTGGCACCAGTATAATCCTGACTACGCCCGCGTTATAGTGATAACCTTGCAGTGTTGGTGGCCCTAGGACAATTTGTAATTTCGATTATGCCTATTTTAAAGGTGGTAAAGTAGTGTCGGTGGCACTAGTACTATTTGTAATTTTAGTTATGCCCGCTTTAAAGTGGCAGCCTTGTAATGTTGGTGGCACTAGTACAAAAAATAAAGAAAAGTTTTCTTTTTGTGTGATAAAAAGAACGCTTACACATAGCTCTTCTATTAAAACATTCATTCTTTAAGTATTTATTGAAAAAATTTAACTTTAGCTGAAAGAGGGGAGGGGGTGGAAGCCCTTCTCACATCCAGGACATTTTCTGTTCGCTTTGAGTTTTAATGTTTCTCTTTACTTACCTTTGGAAAACTTATCTTTTAACTTTCCCAAGTTAAAGGACCAATAATTTGCTTCTGTTTGGTTCTCTATTTCCTTCTTTTTCTTCGATACGGGCATAAAGGTTTTGTTTATTAGAAGTATTTTTCTATTGGAATCGGCTATCCAATCTTGGTCGCAGTTCCGCTTGCACAATAGAAATAATAGAAAACCTTTCCTCAAAGTACACTAGTGGAAATGCCTGTAGTTTTTTCGTTTTTTTTTTTTTTCAATTAGCCTGAAAAAAGCAATCAATTTGCATCAGCTTCGAGTTCTTCATTTTTTAAACATTTGTTCTATTTTTAAATTTGGTAAAAATTTGTTGTAATTACTTCCTTTAACATTTCTACTTCAACGTTTTCACTTTTTCTTTCTACTTTCTAGAAAAAAATTTTCAATGGTATATACAAATCCTTTCCAGAAATTGTTTACTTTTTCATTTGTTAATATTTCTAACTTTTTAGTTTTTCCACTTTCTTTGCTTTTTAACATTGGAATTCTTTAGCATTATAAATTCAAGCATCCTCTAGAAAGAAACTTTGATTGGTATGGAAATGTCCTTTTCCAAAAATTGTTTAGAAATTAAATGTTCTTTCTCAAAATATTTTAGAAATAATGAGAAAAGGGTCAATGAGGATCTGCAAATTCACGATTTAGCCTATTGCAGTCTGACCGCTTTTCTTTCTTAATTTTTCTTTTTGATTCGTTCATAGTTTAGTTTTCATACGTAATTGAGTTTTGATATACAACATCAATATAATCACGATTTATGTATTTAATCAGGATAATATGAAAGCGAGATGAAAATTCATTATTCTTACCTAAATCTTATCTATCTAGTTCTTCTTTTTATACTTATTACGTATTTTTCACCTAAAGTGTTATACGGTAAGACAATATAGAATTAGATTGTAGAAATTTGTCTTTTTTTGTGGTGCGTGCTTTCTTGAATAAAATTAATTTTTTCCAAAAAAAAATTCTTAGACCCAGTGATGTTAAATTCACCATTTAGGATAAAAACCTTAGATGGCACATCGGGCGTGACTAAATTGTTGACGTGTCAGTTGCCGGATGTTTTTTTTTTTTTCGGGGACTGGTAGAATCGCCGGTCACCCAACCATGTTACAGATGGGATCAACCCTTATGTGCCAGAATCTCGTATGCCAGACAGAGATGAATCCACTGTGCTACCACAGATCAACTATGTATGATAGATAGATATGATAGTAATCGTTTGGCAAAAAATTATGCATTTCACGGTCCAAAAATAAACGCGAGAAATAATAATAATAAAATACTTTTATTGTCGTATTAGCAAACGGCAAGAAAATATAGCACACGATAAGATGGATAAATGGATTATCAAAACTTGCGAGAGCATTTTCAAGAAATTTCAACGGGCGATAGATACCGTTTCGGTGCCGTTACAAGTGGAGTACAAAGGAATTGGCAAGACGAAGTGAGGGCTTCTCTACGTGTTTTTGTTTCGCTGGTTTGTGGTTACTGTAAATTTGGTGAAATTTTTTGGTGGACATTAGAATGGAGGCAAATGAAACGTGTCCAGTGTTCAAAAGGCAAAAAAGTTTAATTTAGACCGGGGAAATGTCACACAGCCATCCTTGGGTCACTCCAAGCACCTAGGTTGAGGGGGTTTTAGGCTTTTGCCCTGAAAAAGGACGTTTGACAGTGTTCTGTAATTTTCCATTTTTTCTATAGTAGCTATATATTTCTTTTTATTTTTGTCAAATTTCGTATTAAATGTTCTCTTTCTAAAATGAGTTGCTGGGTACACGGCTGGTTCACACACTTTTTATGCTGTTCTTTTTTTGGACACAAAAAGGGCTCAACCAAAAACGGGATCAGGTCAGTAGTCAGTTGCATTAACCAACTAAAGGGAGTAACTAATGTAAGTGATCAATAGTGACTCCATTTGAAACTAGTAGCTGGCTGATGAATATCTTGTTTGCCTTTTTCTGCTGCGAATTGTAAAGTTGTTTGGTAAGCCCGATTCTTTCAATTTTCTGGTCCATCTAAAAGATATTAGTCGGACATTTCTCTTTTCAAATCACAGCCGAATGCGTATAAAGATGTGCAATTAAAATATCTACGGCATCTTTTCTGGTACAATTTGAAACCAGTAGCTGATAGATATCTAGTGTGCCTCATACAGGACCAGAATGTGAAGATGTTGGCTTGTAATAACTCTTGGCATTTGGTATTGCTCATCTTTTTGTCAGACCTATTGAAATTTTCAACAGATATAATTCTGATTGGAAGCCTTGATCTTATAAGCTTCATGTGTAGGGTCGACGTAAACTCGCATGGTTCACAGGGAAGATATATCCTAAAAACAAAAACCCATCGTGATTTATCAATTAATAGCTTGGAACATCGCTAAAACTGAGAATTTAATAATCAAGTCACGAATGGGTAACTTGTAAGAGTAGGAACTGGCGCTAGTGGCATTTGTACAATGTAATAATAAGAAAAATTTATTTAATTAGTGTCATTAGTAAAATAATGGCTAGATGCAAGATGGCGTTGATAATTTTTTTTGTTGACAACAGTGCCAGTACTCCTATATGTTACCCGCACTCTGACTGAAGTATGCAAACAGTGGGAGTCAAAAGCGTGAGTTTAAAGGAGGCTTTGCTCTCTTGGCGCAAAGGACAATTTATGCTCGCTTTAATGCTTTTACCCAACATGGCCCGATGTTAGTCACTACACTTTTGACAATTTAAATAAAAATGAATAAAAAAATAGACTATACCAAAAGACTAATCGATAAGTATGATTCTACTTGAAAGCAATCACTTGATCTTATAGAAAAATGAATAAAAAATAGACTATACCAATAGACTAATCGATAAATATGATTCTGCTTGAAAGCCATCACTTGATCTTGTAGGCTTGACATAAACTCGCTTGTTTCACATGGAATATAAATCTTAACTGCGAATATCCACCGTGACTAAAAATCACCAGAGTTGACAATTCAATGCTGAAGTTTTGAAAACAGTGAGAGATAAAAGAGGGGCTCCCTTTCTCCCCCTTAAAAGAGCATGAAGCTCCCTTCAAATAAATGATATGTTTTCTTTGATAGATTTAAAAGTCTTTACGTTGATTTGCCATGACATCCTTACTCTGTGAAAAGTTACAAAGATGTATCTCAGGGAGAAAAATAAAATTTATTCTTTAAACTGCACCGCTTGAAAATTAATGCTTAAAAGACTATTAAGTCACTTAGACTGGGAACCAGCGATGCCAACGCTTTGAGATAAATTGTACCATTTTTCCGACCAAAGTTGACCACAAGAGATAAATTTTGTACCATCTGAACAGTAGGTTAAAAATTCGAAGCTCGCGTTGGTTTGCGACGCTCGCTGATAGCTATGTTTAAAGAAACAGTTCTAGGGCAAGAGCAGGAAAAATAAACCCAAAGGCAGCAGCTACCTCATAACTTGAAATATGAAGAATGCTTCTATAGACTTTCTCAGTTTAGCAAAATAGCAGACCCAAACCGCTAAAAGCACTTTAGAAGAAGGTTTCAGTAAAATTTTCTGAAAGCATTCTCGAATCTGATTGTTGGGAATAATCCTTTCTATCGAAATTTTGGCCATTAAGGCGAATAATGGATAAAGTAAGAAGGTCAATAGCTTAGTATCAACAACTTATAATCCACCTATAGGATGAGTAACGAGCGCTAGAAGGTACAAACAAACATATCAGCCATCACGGCATGAAAGTGGCTAACACGACAGATTCCCATGGGACCACGGCCTAGGCTACCCACCGGCGAATTACGCGTTGACCACATAACTCACTGGTCATCCTACATAACAGCTGTCCAAAGACAAAACCGTGATTGTCATTTTTGACATTTTGAGTTATATATCGCCCCATACTATTTCGACCACACTCTTTCCATTGGTGCAGTCCAAATTTGTCTATCTTGACTCCTTCTATAAGTCAGTTGTGTATATCGTGGCGAAACCGTGAATACATTGTCAACAACTTGCAGCAAAACCGTGAATATGGCCATAGAATCCATGTAAAAACCGTGAATGTATTTCCACCAGTCAGGAAGCCTCTAAAAATAACGTATTCATACATTCACGTTTTTTTTCTTGTAATATTCGCAACTTTTAATTAGTGATAGCCATTTTGTCCAGCGGAAAGGCATTGTTTGACAAGAAAAATTACGTGCAAAGGTAGGAACGAAACATTTCTAATCGTAAACTTTTAACTTCTGTGTTGATTATGTCTTCAATAATATAAGTTTGATTATTAGTACATTTACACAGAACTTAAAAAAATTTGTCTCCTTAATTTGTTTTACGAAAATTCCACGTTTAGTTTAGTTTTGTTTATTTATCACCAAACGTGTTACTCTTTATTTATTCACTGCGTCAGAGAAAAGCTGCTGGTGTCATGCTATGTCCAACAGCTGATAACCTTCTAATCTTTAATTCACATTAAAAAATTACCAGGGAAAAAAAATAAAGAGAAGATAAATAATATTCAAGATTAACAGACAAACTCAGCAAGTGCGCAGAATAACAAGAAGAGCAAAAGAACACAAACATAAATAAAATTAAAATAAAACTTGTGGAGCAGATTCTTAGTCAACAAACAGGTCATTTATTAATATTTTTTTTTGTTTTGCTAGGTCTCACTAGTTCTCATATTTCTGTCACTTCTTCCTAGTTCTCATGTTTTCCATCATGGTAATTGAAGGTTTTGCTCTTTTTTGGCGATTTTTCATTGGCTTTATGTTATAAAAATGTCATTTTGAAATAGGTGTATTTCTTCACATTGTTTTATTTAGAAATTGGCATCAAAATTACAAGAATTTGAGTCTTTCGCATTTCTTAAGCTAACTCTAGGTTTTAATACTACTCTTTTCATTACTTTGAAAAGTATTTTGAGAAACAGTTTTTTGAATTAATTAGTCTAAAAGTTGTCATGCACAGGCTTTTAGTTAGGTGTCGTGTACTGAAATTTTAAGCAGCACAACCAAGTCAGGATTTGATGGGGGACAAGAATTTTTTTTTATGAAGGTACAAAGAATCACCCCCCCCCCCCCCCCCCCCCGGGGGGGGGGGGATTTTTGTGTTTTTGAATTTTTCGAAGGAAAATTCCAAAAGAACTTTTTTATATTCTAGGAAGGCAATTAGGCCCCTGGCACCAATAGGCGCCCCCTTAGAAGTCTTAAGAGATTTTTCTTTTTAAGATATTTTGCCCTTCTTATTTTCTGTATTGTAATACTGGTTTTGTTTGAAGAAAAGGTAAAAACACTCTCTAGATTGACGGTAAATTACTTCGGCAACTCTATTTTTCTTGCTAAATCATTGTTTCTGTACAGAAAGAGAGAGAATCCAAGGTAGAAAAAATGAGGAGACATAGAGAAACAAACTGCTCTGAAGACGACAATATTTCTTACCAGAAGAAGGTTAGGACGGGGCTGGGCAATCTTCATTCGATTGGCGAGCTGATGTCATGCGCTTCAGATCTAAATTCAGACACTTCCAGCTTTAACGTGGAACCATCTACTCCAAGGTACTTTCGTGACCACTGTAGAACCATCAGCAGCACTCACAACAGCTGTAGAACCATCAGCAGCATTTGAGGTTGAAAAATATGAAGAAAGTCCTGTCTTCACGAATTTGGAGCCTCTGGAATCGTGTCCAGAATACTTTCTTGAGATGAACATTTATCCCATTAATGATGTAAGTGTTTTTATTCTGGATTCGGACCCCATTTTGCCTCAACCCCTGGAAACATCTATCAACTCAGTTGGAAACCACTTTCCCGACAGAAGCTCTGACTCAAATGCTGAACCAGTCCATCTTAACACGTCAATGTTGGACCTCCGCACCTCTAAAGTTGACCTTCAGTTAATGTTAATTGCAGAAGCTGAAACTAGTGCTGTAGTTTCACCTTATTTACGAACTGTAAAGCGGGTCCGCACCAGCGAGGAAAGAATCCAGAAAGATCAAGATAAGCATCCCGTACATGACTTGTGCAAGGAAACCTGTTACATGAAAAGCAGGGACAAGTCTACGGAGGAGGAAGTGAAGCAGATTAATGCAAATTATTGGAACTTTCCTTATGAACAGAGAAGAAAAGAGATGTCTCTTCTTCTGGAATTCACCTCTGAAATACCGAATAGAAGGAAAACTGGGGACATACACTTGGAAGAAACAGATCAATGGGAAAAAAAGAAAATAGTTTACTTTTTACAGTCTCTGACAATTGACTCTTCAAGAGAAATTGTATGCTGAAAATGTTCCTGGGTATGCTTGGGTACAAAAATGACTCAGGGGTGCTCGAACTGCATAAGGCTGTAGAGAAAGCTGAAAAAGAAGGTGGGAGCCGCTACATCAACGTAAAAGAAGAAATTAAAAACATCATATAAGCAGTTTTCACCCAACCCCGTGTCACTACAGAAGATACAATGCATCGAATAGCTGTATCTCGATCGCTTTCATACAGGCAATACTATACAAAAAGACTTCCGCAAGAAATTTCCACTTGTGCAAACATCAGTTGAAGCATATTGGAAGGTACTTTTGTCAATGAACATATCTTTGAAAAAACCAACATCTGATATGTGTGACATATGCTTTGGACCATGACAACAAAGTGCTGAATGGTGACATTAAAGATATTGAAACCTTGATGTGGGAAAGGCATAAATCAAAATCAAGAGCGGTCAAAATTCTGTATAGTGAAAGGAAAATGTATGAACAAATTGATAAGGAGAAGATTTCTTGCGTCGAAAATTTTGCTCTTGTCCATCATGTCACAGATAAAGGAGCGCTTTTTCACAAGTCGACTCGTTGTCTTCAACGAAAGATTTTTCCCTGTGAATCCAAAGCTGGACGAAAACTCTGTTTGTGTCGTTTAACACAAAGCTGTTCAGAAACGTGACGCTGACAACGTAGCAAGTGCATTTGTCAAGCTCATTGAAAACTTCCCGGGCGTTGAATTGTTTCAGTTCTGGGTTGACAACTGCACAACTCAGAATAAGAACTGGACTAATTTCACAGCTCTTACTTTACTTTTGAATTATTATAACCTTCTGGATCTGAAGGAAATTCGTCTCAGTTTCTTACCAGAGGCCATACTCACATGGCTGCTGATGGTCTTCATGGCAATAATGAAAAGAAAATCTCTGCGGTTAGGCAGATATATAATTTTGAAAGTATTTGCACGGTTATCAAAGAGTCACGAAGCAAGCCGGTAGAAGTATTGCCAATGCAAATTTAAGATTTCCGAATGTGGAAAAGAAAAAAAAAGTCGGGCAAGCTCACGTTCAAAATAACTGATGTTGTGGAAGCTAAATTTGTCAGAGGGCATTTTTCGCTTTTTTACAAACTAGATTTCGGCAAAGAGTCATACACACAGTGTGATTTCTTAAAGAAAAGCGCGAAGAAAAAAGGGGCCTTTACCTGAATGTAGAAGCATGAACAGAGGCGAAACAGAAGGAAATCGTCGACACTCTTTTGCCGTATGCTCCACTTGAAAAGAGACATTTCTGGGATTCCATACCGGTGTTGGCGTCCGGGGTTTGGCAGACAAAGAAAGTTAAGACGATAGACTCGACAATGTACCAGTGAAAATTTGGGGTACCAGTTAATTTTTGTACTTTTTCAGCCCTTTTACTTGAAGTAAATTTTATATTATAATTTTCATTTTTCAAATCAACTAGTTCTTAACTTCCATGCTAAAATAATAAAACATTCACGGTTTTGACATGGCTTCCCAAGGCAAAACCAAGAATGTTACGTTTCCTCCGCTACATTCATGGTTTGCCCCGTCTTTCTCTGAAATCCCTCGACAAAACCGTGAATGTGATTCTTTTTTTCTAAATAACTCAGTGTATGAGTAAATTTTCAAAGTGAGAATAAAATAGAAAAATCAGGCTTAAAATTACCAACCTCATGGTATAATATTTTCCCTACAAATCAACTCAGAAAAAAAGATAGAGCGATTCTTAGTTTTTGAAACTTCAAAACCGTTTTTGAAAAATGTCAAAAAGCCAAATTCACGGTTATATATTTGGATAGCCGATAAATTCTTGGTCGATTCTACTAATCGGAACTAAATTAATTTAACAAAAGTATTTCGACTATATTGCACAAGAAATCAGGTTAATCCATACAAAGGTAATAAAACTGTAACATTAAAAAGAAAAAAGAGGAAAGTTTGTGCTGGTTGGTCCTTTTTTCTGCTGTTTCTTCTTGTAGCCCCACCTTTTCATATATCCTTCAACAGTTTTTCAACTTTGGATGCAGAACCGTTTTCAAGGGCCGTTTCAAATTCTACCCCAAGTCCAAAACACGTAAATTCGAGTCCAAAACACGGCTGCATCTGAGTCAATCGAAGTACCAAGCTCAGACCAAACGGGTAATCTCTTCCACTCTTGGACGATATCTTCCAGGTCATTGTCACTCAGTAAATTTGGAAACTGAGCCAGAAGCGGTGCCATGTTTGGCTGATTTTACTCTACTCCCAAAGTATAGGATAAAGTCTATTGAAGTTTCTTACCGATGAATACCTGGAGTTGAAAAAACACTTTCTCATCTCATCACAGAGCACGATAAAACATTCCTACACTCTTTTTTAAACTCAATTGCAGCAGATAGAGATACATTTTCTTTGGCAAAAATCACTTCCACTCTTCCCCCACATTCCACGTCCTTGACATCGACGTAGTAGTTGGTGTCATGCGGGTTTATGAGGCGGGAAACACTTCCTTTGGTATAACTAGGCAACAAAAAGTGGGATACTATTGTCTTGTACACTTCAGAACTATTATAGACAAGATTAATCTGGGTGTCCTCTGCCTGAAATTGCTTGTTTTGGTCTTCGATATGCTGCAAAATATACACCAGGAAGGCAAAGTAAGCCTTAAAAAAGTTGACAGTAGATTTTTTAGTATGGCGGTGGCCTTTCTCGGCTTGTTGGCCTCTTTAAGACTTTCTGCACAGAAGAATAAAGTCAAGCAATCTCACTGCTCCAAATATTGAGCTACAACGGCTTAAAAAGACAACCGTCGACTTGTTATATGTCTAAAAAGTTGATGGTCTTTCAACTCCATTTACTTTTGCAATTCTAAAATCTCACTGGCCCGTTTTGGGCTCTGACAAATATAGCTGTATAGATCCTGATAAAAATCATCAATTTCTCTTGGCAATTACTTTCCGGCAGTAGTAGTACGTATGTGAATGGAATGACATAAACAACCAAGTGCAAATAAACTGGAGCAGTCTTCTGACAGTTTTGCCTAAACACCACCTTACTGCCCCCTCATAACCACCACATTATCTGCAGCAAATCCTATTAAGTT
>JAQQPU010023659.1:0-13149 GCA_029168905.1 Artemia sp. Kazakhstan ARC1039 | reverse complement strand
CTCCAGTTTGTGTGTGAGGAGAATATTTCCAGGGAATTATCTGGGGGATTTTCAGTGGAGTGTGATTTTCTACGGGAGAAACTTTCCTTAGGAGAACTTTTTACGGTATGAATTTCCTGTCGGTGGTTTTCCACGGGAGAAACTGGGGAGGGGGGATTTTCTACTGGAAATCAGCCACAGAGGGGGAGGAGAATTTTAAGGTATGATTTTTCAATGATAAGATATTAATTAAAATAATAAGTTTTTTTTATAACTGAAAGTAGCGAGCAACATTAAAATTGAAAACGAACAGAAATCAGCAAAGGGGTAGGCTGTCCCCTTTCTAGTCCTTCACTCACTACGCTAATTTTTTTCAAGTCCTTTAAAAAATTTCCTTATTCTAATTCAATATCCTTTCTGTTTGAGTGGTGTTCTTGAGGAATCTTGATAAAAAGCCATACTTTAGCGTAAAGAGCGAAGAGTTGAGGAGGGGGTAGTCACCACTAGTACAGAATAATTTATTTTCGTTTCAAGTTTTAATGTTGCGCCTTAGTCCTTACTATCAGTTCAAAAAACCTGTTTTCTACTCCATTATTAGATAGATCACGGTCGGAGCCATTTTGTTGCTTTGCTTGGGCAGTTGCACAATGAAATGTTTGAATCAGCGAATATTTCAAAGCAAGTCTGTTTAAAAAAAAATCGTTATTTCAGTACATTTATTACTCAAAACAGTGTGTCTTCATTGCATTATTATTTTCACGGCCGCACTATTTTATACCAGGGATCTTGCATCACCATTAGTGTCTCTTTGGCACAAAAGGGAAATTGATTTTCACACTGTCTTTCATCGGGCCGTTTTCTTTGAGAAAACACAGATAATTCTTTTTATGGAGGAACCATATTTTTTTCGTTTTCTTGGGAGGGGTTCACACCTGAAAAAAGAGACAATAATCGATTCACTTCGAGAATATACAGCAACATTGGAAAAGCCAAGGTTTTTTGGGGGAGGGTCTATACGTACCCGAAATATCACCCATCCCTCCTTGTGAATTTTCTTGGTTTTTAGGATCCCACCTGAAAGAAGAGACGCCTGGAGACTGCTTAAAATATTGGTATCTATCAGGGTTATCAACTGCCGACGTCTAAAAAAAGTGTAAATCAAGGCCAAAAGAGGGAAAGCAAAAAAAATTGCACGCTTCCCCTCTGACATAAAAAAGAGCATTTCACACGAAGATTTTGCAAGTTGGCAACCCTGGTCCTTAGGTTAAACAAGCTTCTGACGAAGTTACCAACTACTGACGTTCAAATTGCGCATCCTCTCTAAGGTAAAAGAGAGTGCATTTCACACACAAAAAGTGCAAGCTGGCAACCCTGGTATGTATAGTATTCTAATGGTCTTTGAATTCGTTCCATTATTTACCAGTTTTCATAACGAGTTTCCAAGTGACAGGATTGTTTATCTTCTTCCAAATACGTCAGTCAACAAACAGGCAGGGCTTAGTGAAGTTACACTTAATGATATAAAAAATGAGCCAAGAATTATCGTTTTCAAAGATAAGCGTTTTTCGGGGACGAAAAAGATTTGCATTATAAAACTAGAGATCTCAGAGATAACAAAAAACTGTTGAAATTATTTTTACGTTTCCGTGCGTATATATAGTGTTATTATGGCGCGAGAATACAGAGAGGAGAAGGACGGAATTGTTTACGAGATTGCAAAGCCTGAGCATTATGAGGATGTGAAGCGATTGTTCTTACATGATTTTTTGGAACGTGAGCCACTTGCACTGGCTGCTGGTAATAACAACAAGTTTAAAAAAGATAAAGAAAAAGAGTAAGTAAAATAGTAACTTTTCCTGGCCGGTAATTTCCTTTACCGTTTCTCAAAAGGAAACATCTTGATAAAATAAAAATAGCTACCATTAGATTACTTATGTTGGTAAATGTGCAGTGGGTCATATAATTTAGCTAAGAAGAATGTGAAAACGTCATTTGATGCCTTTTTTATGCTCTTTCATAATTCAATAATCGCTTCTCGGGTTACTTTCATTTTGAGCCCTTAATGGGGCCCCGAAGGTATTTCATTTTTGTAACCAAACAAAAGTTATCAACACTAGTTAGGCTATTGAAAAATAGTTAAAAACAAATCACTAGTTTATAAATAAATCTAGTTCCAGAGCAACATAGGCTATTCCAAAAATACTTATATATAATAATTCAAACCTCATTTATTAGGCAACTCAAATATAAACCGTTTTCTTACCGTATCAAGTTTTTCGAATGCCGTCGACAAAAATAGCGCTGATTTTTTTTATTCAAAACTTTGCCGTCGACAATCCAGGGTATATTCCAATTCAAGGTATATATTTGCACATTAGGGGGGTAGGGGTGGGTTTAATTTGCAGTGGACCATATAATTTAGCTACGATGAAAGTGAAGGCATCATTTGATGCTTTTTTATGCTTTTTAATTATTCATATAAAATACCTTCGGGGCCCCTTTAAGGGCTCAAGACGTAATTAGCCCCAGAAGTAATTATTGAATGAGGAAAGAGCAAAAGAAAGGCATCAAATGACGTTTTCACTTTCATCAGTTATTGTTTTCAATTTTTTTTTTTCGGATTACTTCCATCAGTATTCCACAGTCTATTCCAGTTGGTATCGAGACAACATCCTAGGAACACGAGATCTGCCTCAAACCTTTTGGTGAGACCAACACCTACAGTAAGGTCGGATTTTGCACCGGATGTGGCGTGCGCGAAAGTTTGGAACGTGCTTCCACAAGAGCTTAAATGTAGGAGCTCCCTTTAAAATAATTTGAAATATTATCGGTAAAGTTCTACTTTAGCTACTTTTGACTATCTTAGAAAGGAAAATGAAATTTTCAGGGATGGGTCTACAGGCTAAAGTATGTGCTGGGAAGATATTTTGAAGTACCTACCTCCACTCCTTTTCCCTCTAGAGGGTCCTGATCTTTGATGACCCTTAAAAATCTGTGAGTTATAGAAGTGAAACCATGCAAAATAGATCCTCTGCTTAAATGAAGTACAACAGAATTGTTTTCAGCTTCACAACTTTGCTCAATCCCAATTTATAAGGTTTTAAAGATATGCAAATACATTTCCTAAATTTTGAAAAAAAAAACATTGATGTGGCTTAAAATTATGCTCAAATAACTGAAATTGCATTTTCAGAGCTAAAGCCAGAGAAAAAGAAACTAATTACTGAAAATTAAGGTAAATGTTGTTTTGTCAAAAGTAGGCTATAGACCTGTCATGTAGGCAAATTTCAGGACCCTCTAGAGGGAGAAGGAGCGGGGGTAGGTACTTCAAAATACCTTCCTGGGACATACTTTAGTCTGTAGACCCATCGCTGAAAGTTTCATTTTCCTAACCTAACCCCATTCCAAGATAGCCAAAAGTAGCTAGAGTAGAATTTTACCCTTTTTTCTGTTTTTTATTTATTTTTTTTATTTTGTAAGGTTAAGGTATCTGTGCTTTCGGGGAGGAAGGGGGGGGGAATCTCTTAGATAATGAATTGCATGGATGAGGGATGTGATTGTGTTAAAGAGTAAAGGGAGAGTTGTAAAGCGTGATTAGGAGGAATCTTTATTTTCTTAAGGGACTCAATGTGCGTTTTTTTCATAGGGATGTTTATTTATGTTTATTTATTTCTATTTGTTTTTATAAAACCCGATTGAATTGAAAATCTTAGCTGTATTATAAGGCCAACTGCAAATTTACCTTTATATTATGCTTTTTGGATATCATTTTCAAGTTTTTGACAGTACAACCACCCCCCCCCCCACCTGATTGTTTCATATATAGCCCTATAAAATATTGAATCGATGTTTTTCGTCTCATGAATCCCAAATTATTTCAATGGAATTATTGGATTTAATATTATTTTGTAATGATTTGAACTGTGGATAACACAGGAAGAGAACATGATAATCTGGTGATTATAAACATACTGCATATTATAAACTAACAATTTCACTGTTTTACTGTTTTCTTGTAGTTCTGAACAGATAGTGGCTATAGATGGGTCAAAGGGAGGGAGGGGGATGCATTGCCCGAAACACGAATATGATATGCAAGAGGAACACAGAATAAGTAGTATATTGCTAGCCTTTTTTAGGTACATGGGCACTATACGGGCCTTTACAAGGAAACCAGTCACGAAAACCCCGCTTTTTACGGGTTAATTCAAGACATCGCTATAGAGTAACGGAATGCATAGCGTGGATTTCTTTGCGTATACGATATTTAAACTGTTCTTTCTTGAGGTTTAGAGGGGGGGGGAAGGTACATAGGTTAGGTTAGGTTACGTATTTAATATATGCTATGCTTTACCTCAACCCCCCTAATGTGCGAATATATAACCCAAATTTGTTTATAAACTATTATATATTCATTCTATTTTATTTTATCTCATTAGCATTAAGCAAACTTGACTTTTTAGAAAGGTCCATAGAATGCCCAAGTACCCTTTTTTATTTAATTAATCAGGAACACGTCACTTAAAACGTTACCAGTTTTCTTTCTCAGTGCCACCCAAACTGTCTCTTACTCTCATCTCTCTGTCTTTCCTCTTTCCTTTTTGTGTCATTCAAGAAAAGGCTCATTTTTAAATACAATATGAGACCACACTGGCTATATATAACGTAAAAAAAAAAAAAAAATGAACGAAGAAAATTATTAAGAGGCCAAAAACAAAACGAGGGAGAGAATTTTGTACCGAGGCAATTAAATAAAAACATAGAGACCTCGCTTTAAATAGAGACACTGGGAATATCTATAGAAGCCCTATTTACGACAATTTTATATAAAGAGATTCAACCCACATGCCTTCTCCTTAAAAAAAAAGATCAATTAGTCGTATAGGTACTGTTCTATTAGGCGGTACCCCCGCGATATAATGAGGAAATGCTAAAGGAAACTAATCAAAAGGGTATCTGTCAATAGAGAAATGGATCGCAGACCGTGACTTTGTCATTGCGTTTATAATATTTAAACTATTGTTTTCTGGGGTTTAGGGGGAAAAAGGTACCTAAGTTAGGTTACGTATTTAATATATGCTATGCTTTACCCCCCTAATTTGCAAATACATAGACCAAATTTGTTTCTAAACTATAATATTTTCCTCGTGTTTTATTATATTTCATTAGCATTAACCACACTTGACTTCTCGCGTGGGTACAAGCTAATGCAACAGTACCGTCGTATAAGTACAAATCATTTCATAAGTAAAGCTGAATTCGAGAGAGCGGGAACTTTCAGGTGGCGCGTTCTAAGGGTGGTGAAAACTATGTAAAACGTGGCGGAACTGTGTGGCATACATTGCGTTCTGATTTTTACATCGGGTGGTGGAAAGTAGGCACCCCCTCGACCAATTAAACTGCCAGGTATACTGAATCTGATTCTTAAAAGATCTTTCTTGGTGTGTTTTTCTTTTTTGTCAGTTGTTTTGTTCCTTTTGTTTCGGATAACTTCAAAAGGTTAGTTTTCTTTTGTACCAAGAATGATTTAGCGGTCGCATTTGCCAAAATTTCTGCTTTATCTGTTCGTTTTATTCACTGGCTGAAAACCTTGTTTAGTTTTTTGTTTCTTAAATATGTTTCTTCCTTCTCCAACAAAAAAACACATCCTTTTCCAGGTTAAGAGTAATGAACACAGTAATTAATATGGAAAAAAAGACTAAGTAATAAGATAAGTTTAATGTCAGATAACCATAGGATAATTATAGGTTTAATAGTAAAAAAAAAACTAAAGACCAAGTAACAGGATGCGTCTATTTTTCCCACATACAAAAATAAGTGGATTAAGGAAAAAGAAAAAAAAAGATTAAATGAACATTTAGAAAAAAATCAACTTCAAAATAACACAAAATGCAAAATTAATCCGAACAACACTCGCAAATAATGCCAATTGACACAAATTGGAACAAACCATTTATATTTTTAAACACATCGGATTCAACATAAATCACGACAAGTGAAGAATCATGTATAGAATATTATTGTGAAGGAAAACTATTCCTGCAAAATAACGGAAAACAACAGAATCTTCAGCTAACAACATAGACTTTATTCCTCGTTCTTTGACTTTTTCTCTGTTTTCTTTCTTGAACCTTGTATGTTTTTTTTTTTGCCAATGCCAATTGATGGAAATTGAAACAAACCATTTAGATTTTTAAAACACATTGAAGAATCAGGAATTAAAGATTATTGCGAAGGAAAATTATTTCTATAAGCCTTTAACTGCTCGATCTTATACAAAAAATATGTTATTATGCTATATGTTATATGTTATATGCTATATGTTATTTAAAGATGTTTTCGTCTATTTTACTATAGACTTTATTCCTCGTTAAATGATCTTTTCTCTTTTTTCTCTCTTTAACCTTTCATGTTTTGTTCTATAGCCAGATTTTGACAATCGCTTTCTAACTTTTATTGTTTTGATTGACCTACATCGTTTACTTTCTCATCAATTTATAATTTTTAAGAAATGAGGATATGAGAAGATGGTTAACTCCACTGTTAGAAAGTCAAGTGTCAATACTTGCTAAAGATGCAGTAACGAATGAAATTGTTGGACTCAGAACATGCAAAATCTTAAAAAAGGGATGTACAAAACAACCGACCATAGAAGGTAATGTAGAATCGATTTATTTATTTTCATCCCAGAATATAAATAACAGAGAAACAGAATATAAAGAACAGAAAAACAAAACAAAAAAGGAGAAGAAAAGAACTGTTTTCATACTTTAGCAATCGAGATAAATAAGCACTTGAACAAGGTCTTGACCTTACTCACCTATCCAATTACTTAGAACAAAGCTCTATAACCCAACAATCGCTTACCTCAGGCCAGTTATCTTCCCCATTGATTACCATTTTTCGTCACGCTGAAAAAAAAGTTAGGATATCAACAGATTTTCTTGCTCTAGCTTGCTTATGAAAAAAAAATTGAATTTCAATAGCTGAGAATTTTCGAAATTCCAACAGAGTGGAAGTTCGACCCTTCATTAGAATTTCTTCATCCCTGTTGAATTTTCAATTTGATGAAAAATGAAATATTTGGATTGTGACTTAAGATACCTTCAATTTGAATTTACCTAATTCTCATCAGAAATTCAACGTTCAATGCTTGATAAAGAGGCAACAACAAATAGAATTATTGGTTTCTTAAAGATTTTTACTTCATATACAAGTATTTATTACTAAAAATTAACGATTGTTCCTATTCTTTCCACATCAGATTTGTTCAAACATAGCTTACGAAAAGGTGGTTGCGTCCTAAAAATTTCTTAATTTTGAAACAACCCCAAAAAATTGTCGAAATCGCAGTTTTCAGGTGTGATTAGACATAAGATGGACCCAGGATATCTTACTATTTATTATCACATTAATATATGTTTATGTTTATTTATATATTAACTATTTATAAATTATATTTATATATTGACTATATTAACTACTTATATATTCACCATATTAACTATTTATATATTAACTATTAATATATGTTTATATATTTTATTAATATATATTCTTTAATATTTATTAATATCTTATTATTTTGTTGTTCTTGGTACTTTAAAATTGGACTTACCTCGCCAGTCATGATAAACAATATAGTTTGTTCTGGCTTGTCCTTAGCTGTTCATCAATAATAATATTGCTGAGGCACAACAGAAAACTTTTATGACTTATGTAGCGTATTTAGAGATGTTGACGTTTCGCAAGTAAATTATAATGATGACATTATGAACATTATTTGAATGTGAACTAGACTAGTATAGAACTTTCGTATTCCAGACACTTTTCCAAGATCAGCACAGCGTATCTGGGCGTATCAGGCGCCAAGATACGGAACCCAGGTATCTGGGCGTATCGTGGCCCTTGTAGCTTATGCTATTGTGAAGATGCTGATAATGAATAACATGAAAAATTCGTTTTAAAAATATACTTTTGAAAGAATATTTTTAGCGCTATTATTTTAGTAACGTTTATTTAAGTTTTAACATTATTTTTAACGTATGTTTTTTGGAAGGCACTCTACTCTCTAAGGGATATGAGTACGACGAGCTAACGTTTCACTATAAATTGAATTCCTGCCAAAAGCCAGCTTGTCTCTCTCTTCGTGACCTTGAACAGAATCAGGTAACTTACTTTGGTGTAAGTTAAAAAAAAGTTGTTTTTTTTTGTAAGTTAAACAAAAAACATTTTTTTTAATGTGTATAACCCTAGGGAAGCCTATGAGTAGTTTGTTGTTGTGACGTTTAAATTTAGTCACAGTATTCTACCTTCGGTGCATAATGCCTCTTTAGTGCCGACTTAGCTTTTTATTTTGTCTTTCTGGCCGGTTTTCATGCAGGGTGACCTTTCAGTTAAGAAGTGTTTTTATATGTATGCAAAGTATGTGCTTTGGCTGCCAAACTTCCATCACCAGTTATCACCCAAATACGGAGCCCTTTGAGGTTCTTCGAAGGTAAGTCACTAAGCTTTAAAAGACTTTTCTGAATATCCTTCAATAGGCTATTCGTAAATAGCGACGAAGACCACATTGCTTTTCCATCATAAACATGTAGAACAATAGGGAATTTTTCTTTATTTTTTTTATTTTGATTTTTTTATCTAAGACAGTGGAACGCAACTTTAGATTAATATTTTGACCCTATATCCAAGCCCTAGCATCATTACTTCAAGGAAGTTCAACCAGGACTGGTACATCAAGCGAAGTGAAAAAAGACAATTTATTCAAATGGAATAAAAAACATTTACAAACAAGCTCTTAATGCTAATTAGGCTGTTTTGAAAATATTTTAGTTTTAGAGATTTAATTTTAATGTGAGTTTTTTCATACTCGTTTTTTCTTCATTTGTTTTGCTGAGGACGGCCCTTGGATATAGGGTCGAAATATTCATTTAAAGTTGCGTTCCACTGTTTTAGATAAAAAAGAATCCCTATTGTTCTACTTGTTGCTTATTAATAGGCTCTTCATGATGTTTCAGTGTGTTTACTATGTTTTTTCTGTCTCTTTTGTCTCTTCCTCAACTAAATCAGCAGTGAGATGTATACATACATACATACTATTCGTCTACTGTTTATTTATTATGCTACTGAAAGTGTCACTATTTATTTTTATTTATTTATTCCTTATAGAAAATAAATAACATTTTGGGTAATTTTAGACAATTTTAGTAGCACTGAAAAATTTCTTGGAGTGGGAGGGGGGAATTGGATTTTGTCTTCAATGAAATTAGCCTACAATTTGTATTAATATCAAGAGTCACAAGGATCGTATATGGACCTTAAAAAAATTGGTGGACTATTTGTGATAGCATCTCCACCTCTTTCTGCCTGTAAAGTTTTTTCGGTTTGTTTCTACTGGATTTTGTCAATCAAATTATATCACTTGTCACAAAGTATATCACAAAACATATCTCAAATCATATATTATATATAAAATTGTATATAACAAATTATGTCACTCGACAATAATTTCCAACTTTTAGATGTATTGACAGTAGCTTATATGATATATGGCTGTTAATTGATAAGTTAGCCCGTTGAGATATCTTAAACTGAATTTTTTTAAAGAAAAAAATAATTATAAATTATTTTACTTTCTCTGGTGCCATAGCCATGTGCCATCTCCCCTAAGGAGATGACTGCTTCTGAAACCCTCATTCTTACCCCATTAAGATTTCAATTTGGCAAGCCGCATTAAGCCGCCTACTACATTAAATTTTAATATCACATTAACAAAATCCATATGAAACCTGTATTATTAAGAAAACTTTTCAAATCCATGTTCCAAAAACACAGAAAAGAATACTCCAAATCAATTTTTAGAGACAAAATAAGTGAAATTATCTTATTAGTAGTATACCAAAAATATAACAATTAATTTCCGAATCATATTTTTCCAAGGAAACTTTATTGAGAATTTAATTATTATTACACAAAATATATGTGTATAATTGTGTGGGTGCTATTTTATTGTTGTGTTGACGGTATTATTCTTTATAGCTCTTTTTAATATTTGAATTTTGTATAAAAGAATTGTTATATTTTAGGTAGTATTTCTATATACCTAGAAGACATAAAGAATGTTGACTTTTTTGGAAAGTACGGCGTGGAAGAAGTTATCGAATTTGCATTTCTTGTTGTTAAAGACACACATACGCGTCGAGGGATTGCAAAGGTAGTTAAGTTCAACGTTTTTCCTTGTTTCTTTTTCATTTAAATGTCTTATTTAGCATTTTAACGTATTATTTAATGGCTGTTCAATATTAATTTTTTATTTTAAAATGAATATTTTTTAATTTTTTCTCTTGTAAAGGAATTTTGAATTCGAATGGCTTGGGTAAGGATGTAACACAATACACAAGACTACATAGCTAAGGTTGTCGATCCTGATAATCCTGGTTTCTGAGTCTTTTAAACCTGAATCTAAACCATAATCTCTGGTGCACTGGCGCCCCAAAAAAGTAATTGACACGTGCGATCTAAATAATGAAATATCATAAGAATTAGAGATATACCTTTAAGAGTAATGTTTCTCATTAAGGATGGGTCGTCAGTATACCCGGGTGGATGCTCCCTGGGATCTAAAATTGAAGCAGCAGCTTCCAATTTTTGGGGCCCAAAGGTACGTAAAATTTGTATACTAGTTTACTAATTCCGGTCCCCTAGAAAAAATCCAATAAACTAATTGAAACCAATTAAGGAAACCCCATATAGACTCGTCCTAGCCGAGTTGTTGGCACGCTAGACTTGAAATCCTCTGACCCTGAAGACAGGGGTTCGAGTCCTGGCTTCTCTTGTTATTTGGTTTAGAACGGGGGTTAGTGACGTGACTCTGTAAGCTAAGCCAGATTCGACCCAGCTCTAAATGGGTACCCGGACAAATCTAACAAAGGTAAACAGGAAGGGTGATGGAAAGCAAAAGTGGTTGGCCCCCAGCCCCCCACCCCCTACTGCACTTCCTGGCTGAAGAGCAATGAAGGGCCTTTATTTGTCTTGTCAAGTAATTTTTAATTCCAAAAGGTAAAACAAATTACATAAAACGTTACAGATGGGGCCTTTGAACCTCACATTCTTGGTTTTCAAGTGTCTCCACACTTGAGTGTGAGTCTTAGCCTCTATAGACTCTGTATGGAGACATAGTCTATATTCTGTATCGAGAAGGATTATTTGCAGATGTAAATTTTGCAAGTGTAATTTATTCACAGGTACATACTTGCTACTATTAATTTTTTTTTTTTAAAGAAGTAAAGAGTGAAGCTGAAACTGGAAACAAGCAAAATTTTTGCTCCCCAGTTTGTGCAAAATAAATATGCAAAATCTAGCTCAAATAAACTTACTTGTAATATTTTCCACCCTCTGTAGAATTAAAGAACTAGCGCTTTACTGAAACCGACCTTCCAAACAAAAATATGTTCTGCTTAGGAGCAGAAAACTCAATGTTGACTGCAGAAAATATAGGATTAAATTATGAGGGTCTTAATAACTTTTAATGTAACTTTTTAGATAACTTTTAGTGTACAATTCCCTCAAAAACTTCAAGTTTGCTGCTGTTGTTGAAGTTTTGGACAAATAAAAACCAAACTTCTCGAAATCAAAACTGTTTTCGGTAAAGTGTAAACTGTGTTTTTAATTGTACCCTTATAGTTCTTCCCAGGCTTGCCACTCTAAAAACAGCAACAAAAAGGTATTTTGGGTGCTATATGGCAGCCTAGGATAGAGTTACTAAGAAACATTTTTAAGAAGCACTCAGAGAGCGGTAGTTGCTCGTAAATTAGTCACTGAATATATCATTGCTATTTTTCGGTAGCCTGCTAGCCTTGTTGGACAAATAGAATTAGGAGTGAATAGTGGACTGATAGACTAAAAGATGGGAGGGGTTTAGACCCTCATAACAAGTCTGTTGGCAATCTTGAAATTTGTATTCCCTAGCATTTCGAACATCTTTGAGGAAAAATTGATGATTTGTGGCACACAATAGCAGGAAACGCCAGTTTGCTGTGACGTGATCACGCCAATTTGCTTAGTCTATAGTATTCTTTGGTCTTTGATAAAAGTAAAGGAAAGTCTGAATTTAAATGCCAACTGTGTTTTTTCTCTTGTGAGGTATACTTCAAAGGTTAAATTTTAGTTGTTCTTTCATTTTTCTTGTTTTGTTTTTCTGAGCACTGAAGACAATTTGGCGGAGGTCTTGTTTTCTGCTTATTTTTGCTTATAAATATCTGCTTATTTTCATGTCAAATTGTTCCACTGGCTGACAACTACTGTCGTTTTTTCGGTTTTTTTAATTTTATTTTTCATTTATTATTTTTCTCTTCTTTGTTTCATACGTCACGTCTGAATTTCAGTTCCATTGTAACTGAACCCCCATGTAACTGAACCCCCGTGCAACTGAACCCCCGTATAACCGACCCATGCAACTGAACCCCCGTGAAACTGAACCCCCGTGCAGCTGAACCCTCGGGCTACTGAACCCTCATGCAACTGAACCCCCTTTAACTGAACCCTCGTGCAACTCAACCCCCATGCAACTCAACCCCATTTAACTAAGCCCCCGTGTAACTGAACCCCCATGTAACTGTAATTGTGTGTAACCATGTAACCATGTAACTGTGTGTTAATAGAACACAACTGATGAACGAAAAGTTATGAAAGAGAGGGGTAATACCAAACTCTCAGCTACCATTCTTGGGAGACATCTGACAGTTTATATGTGACCCTAAAATTCCTGTGTTGTTTTAAAGTCACTTTTCTGTGAATAGGCAGCGTGACGGCAGAGTGCACCTGGCAACGATAAATCACATCAGTCCAGTTTTGTCAGGCAAAAATTACTCGGTGATAATTTATTGCTCCCGCTAGCATTATGCGCTTCTAGGTCTGGGCCTAGGGACCTAATGGTAAATCCAGGCCTGAGCGTGCACATATTTCTTTTGGTGAATTGACTTTCCCTTTAAGCACTCTCTGAAAGTTCCAACTTAATACAAAAATCCCTTTTTGAGATATACCATTTTTGAAAATCTGCATGCACATAGTGTCTTTTGATCAAACAGTTCGTGGTAACGAACTGTAAGTAAGGAGCGACCCGGCTCAATGGTAACCGAAACTCTAGAAAACGGGTTTTTGATATAAATA
>JAQQPU010023658.1:0-13149 GCA_029168905.1 Artemia sp. Kazakhstan ARC1039 | reverse complement strand
TTTCTTAGTTTGAGCTTGGGCTACAAAATGCGATTACCGCCGTCTCTCTGCGACCTCTAGGACCTGAAATCGCTTAACATTGTGGTGGGTCGCCTCTTTATAGAGGCACAAGTGTGCCTCCTTGAAATCCTTCTTTGATCTAACAATCTTTTTCTTTTTCTTCTTCTGCTTATTGGTCTTCGTTGTTTTATTCCTCAAAGTCCTTGTTGATGTCCTTCGCTTTCCGCTTGGGTGGAGACTGATGAGTCAATGACGCGCACGCATCCTTTTCAATCCCTCCCCATTTTGTCGAGATTTTAATTGCTCACCAACGGCTCTTGCTGAAGATCTAATATTTTCCTTAACATCTCTTGAAATTCTTGCCCGACCCCCAGTCCTGTTGTGTGGAGGCAGCAACATTTGATGCAGCAGGCACAAGATATTTTCTGGCAAGGGGTAGTGCAGAACGAAATAGCCTAGCAAACCAGCTACCAAGACCATAGCCAGACATTGTAGTATGCCCTTTGTAGTAGTCCAATCCATTGTTGACACTGTTGACCCCAACTGTTGACACTGAAATAATTATTCTCAATGATAATCTGAGAGACATTCTTGGCTTTAAACAGAATATGACCATTGGGAAAAATGCTGGCACTGTTTACGGGATGGATCAAGTTATTTTTGCTTATTATCCACCTGGTTTGGTCTCGGACTCTTGCATATTTCTCTATGCATCCTTTGTGTAAACATCGAGAGTCGGTAATTCAAATGTCCCCCTCCAACGTGTTCTTGAACGAAAAACAACTCATGAACTTGTTCATCACTATAATATAAAGCATCTTCAGTATGTTCCTGTAAACACTTCCTATTTGGAACTCTGTCAGTTAACACTAAGAAGTGAATTGGGTGATTCTCTAACAATAACAAAAGGCTTAGCTGTGATTACATGTCATTTTTGACCCATTGTCGGCGACAGCACAATCACGGGGGGCTGTGGTTGGAGGGTCCAAACTTCCGGCCCAGTTTACCCCATGAAGATAAAGTCGGAGGAGGATGAAATTTTGCAAGTTTCTTAGTTTGAGCTTGGGCTACAAAATGCGCTAAACTAAACTATAACTCTAACTAAAACTCTAAGCTAATATCAAACTAAAACTCTAAACTAAAACTCACATCTAAAACTAAACAACAACTCTAAATTAAAACTCTTAACTAAAACTAAACTACAACTTTAAACTAAAACTCTTAACTAAAACTAAACAACAACTCTAAACTAAAACTCTTAACTAAAACTAAACTATAAGTCTAAACTAAAACTCTTAACTATAACTACAGTAAACTATAACTCTAACTAAAACTCTAAGCTAACACTTTAAATTAAAACTCTAGACTCCAAACTGGAACTAAACTAAACTGTAACTCTAACTAAAACTCTAAACTCTAAACTAAAACTCTTATCTAAGACTAAACAACACCTCTAAACTAAAATTCTTAACTAAAACGAAACTAAACTATAACTCTAACTAAAATTCTAAGCTAAGACTCTAAACTAAAACTCTGAATTAAAACTAAACTAAAACTAACTAAAATTCTAAGCCAAGACTCAAAACTAAAATTCCAATATCTAAACTAAAACTCTTAACTAAAACTAAACTAAAACTGTAACTCTAATGTAATCTCTAAAGTAAAACTGTCAACTAAAACTATAAACTCTTAACTAAACTCTTAAGTGAAATTAAAAAAAAGATCTAAACTAAAGCTCCTAACTAACTTGTCTTTTCTGGCTCTGCGCTGGTAGATTTGGGAATGTAACGTTTTAGTTGCATAGATAAACATTTTAATTAATTCCTACCATGCTACCTCATTCAGCATTGATCTGAAGCCTCATGGAGAGTAAGCCGTGTGTATATTAAAATATACCTTTTCTTAGAAATCTATTATATTCCACCTAAACAGATTTACTCCTCTGATCATAGCTGATATGCAATTACAGATCCCCAAACGAAGTTTAATTTCACTACAAATAAAGTGAATCAACTTAGTTTAATCCAGTATTGCAACCGTAGTTCTTTTGCAACTGGGAAGCCTAAAATATAGTTATTGATATTTTTAATCAATTAGCTTCTCAGATTTTTAAATTGATTGCAAATTAGCCCTCTTTGTATAGAGTTCGAATTTTGTGCCCTAAAAAGGCAGAAAACAAGACTTGCCCTTAGCCCAATCTTATGGTCACTTAAAAAAGAGCTTTGAATTTACATCTGAATGAGCTTTCTCTAAATTATCTTGGACCTTAGGTCTGATACCAACATCCCTGGGAAAGACCAAAACAAATAAATATGCATCGATGAAGTTACTTCTGAATAACAAAATGTGAAATTCCACATTTTGAAAATTGGATCTTGAAACCTTTACGGTACAGTTCTCTGATATTTGTTTTTGTCTAATAAAAGGATTTTCAGTAAGATCTCTTACCTTTTTGGGTTGGTTTCCCCTTTTTTCAAAAATATCGCAAATTTTCTGAATTTGATAAGATTCTCTTGTGACCAAATTATTTTTGAAGCTGTTATTTTTCTTTTTTTTTGTTCTATTTTTGTTTTTTAAGTTTAATAATAGTTTTTGTTCTTTTTAAAATTAAGTAATTACCAAAAATACGCAAAACAATACCCTGCTTTTGAAAACTAACAAATAAACTCCCAGCATTCAGTTCTGTTGAGCAATGCCAAAGCGTTGAACGGATAATATTTTTAACAATATCGACAGTTTTGAACTTGTTTATCAAAGACCAAAGTATTTATTGACTTTAGACTCAGTGTTTGTAAAAGTAACACATGGTTAATGTAGTTTTTTCAAAGTAAAACATTAAAACTAACATTAAGAAAATAAAAAAAAAACAATTTAATATTTTTCGTTTAATTTTTAATACAAGAAAACAATATATTTGACACCTTTATGCTTCGTAACTTAGAAAAAATTTAATCTTTTTCAAAGTAAAAACTAGATAAATGCAATTAATTCTGGAAAAAAAAATGATAATAAAACACGAAAAAGGTATCTGTTTAGGAGGAAAATACAGAAATTCTCAGCATTAAAATCAAGGGAAACATTTCTTATCATAGTGGCTTCATCATTCAGCTCACGGGTAATCTTACAATGCAAACAAAAGTTGATGGCTTTTTTTTCATTGACATTGCCTATTATTAAGTTGTTTTCCTTTTGTTTTCTATAAGCACAATGAAAAGTTGATGGTATATTGTTTACCGAAATTTCCCTGTATTCAAATGTTTTACTTGTGTTTCCTACAAGTATACAAACTTTCTTGTGTACTAATAATTGCACTAATTACAAATAAACAAATACGAATTTAATATAATTATAAAAAACTTGTTCTTTGAATTAATGTTATCATGGTTAGGCTTTAATACTTTCGTTATTGGCAAGGATTGTTAATTACTTACCATTCATTCCTAAGAAGATTTTTTTTTCTCTAACAAAATCATAAAGAAAAATTCTTGTGGAAAATTGAAAAGGGGTCACTAAGACACAAAATAGAACTTGTATTTTCCAAAATTAGGGTCCAAATTTATTAGCAGGGAGCCTACAAATGGACAACACACATTTTTTCAATGGCTTTTCACTATTCTGCTCTCTTTCATTTGGTTTCCTTAAGATTATTCTATAGTCTCAAGTTTACAGAAGGACCATGGCCCCTGCCCCCATTTCAGCACCCCTGAAACGGGAGTCACGGGTGTGACTCTGTAAACTCAACCAGAGTCGACCAAAATCTAAATGGGTACCTGGAGTAATCTGGGGAAAAGCACGAAAGGTGTTTAATCATTTGCATCCAAGGAAACATTGCACTCCCGGCCGATTCATCAGAAAATCCTTACCTGCATGATGCAGACCATTGGTCAACCAGTGAAAAGGTTTTTTTCTGTTTTGTATGAAGTATTATGAATTTTGAAAGTATTATTTTGTTTTCTTTACTAATTATTTTTGTTTTGTAGCAATTTTTTGTATTTTGTAAGAACAATATTGAACTCTTAAAAACTATTTTTTTTTTGAATTATATTAAATTTTGTAAGTTGTATTTTTGTGTTTGTAATAACTGTTTTGAATTTTATAGAAAGTATTTTGTTTTTTTCAAGAACTATTCTTTGTTACAACTATTTTAGATTTTTAAGTTGTATTTTTGTGTTTATAATAGCTATTTTTTTCTAGGAAGAATTTTGTATTTTTAAGAACTATTTTTATTTTTCTAGATTTATTTTTGATTTTTTTCTGAATGTTTTGTATTTTCTAAGAACTATTTTGGATTTTTATGAAATGTTAGAATTTTGTAAGATCAAATTCATTTTTTTGTGACAATTATTGTGTATTTTTTAAGAATTATGACGTTACAACTTTTTTGCACTTTGTAAGAAGCATTTTGTATTTTGCAAGAACAGATTTTTATTTCTTAGGAACTATTTTGTGTTTTGTTAGAACTTTTTTAAATTTGGAAATTAGTATTATATGTTTTGGGAGAATTGTTGTGTATTTTTTAAGGATTTTTTTAATAAAGTAACTCATTTGTACTTGGTATATAGTATCATTTATTCTGTAACAGCTATTTTGGATGTGGATGGACCTTTTAGATATGCTGTGTAACGAGTATTTTTGTTTTGTAATGTGTATCGTTTACACGGTTTGAACTATTTTGGATATTTTAGGATGTTTGTTTATTAAAATTACATTCAAACCGCTGGTTTTGAAGCCCTATTTTAATCATGAAAGGGTCTGGAGATGCTTAAGGAAAGACGATTCGTGCCACAAGGTACCTTGGGCTAGCTACTGACTGCCACAAGCAAGGTGCAGAGTGCTAACTACGCATGAAGCGTCAGGGAGCATCTCTTGGCTTGGGAGTTTTCTCGACTATGATAATCCGTGGGCTACGAGGTGCCATAGTCTAGGATGTGCCATGGACCATAGAGTGCCGATGACCACAGACTGCGATAACACCTCGACATTTCAAGAGTGTTTTATGTTGTTAGCCTGTTTTTTATGTTTCTAACCTATTTGGCTTCCTTAAACCCCTCAAAAACTTTTAAGGCTTCTGAGCATAGCCCTATCCTGCCTTAGTAATGCCAAATGGAGCGGCTAAACAAAAAAAAACTAAAAAACCTTTTGAAATTAACTCGTTTTGCTTCCAAAAAGAGCCTAAAAGTCTTAACGAATATAAGAATCACCATTAGGGATGTACTAAGACCAAACTGAAATACCAACTGTCAGACCGGTTTGAAAACTCAACAAATATTCCTTGGCTATTTTCGTTATATTACTAACCCTGTTTGCTTAAAAAGGGGTAGTGCATTGGGCCCATGGGGCCCCAGGAAGGGAGACATGGTTGCCCAGGAAGAAGTTTATTGGGTTCAGAAAGGTGGGGGTGAGGTGGTTCAGGGCTGGTGGAGCCATAGTTTATGATGGGCTCCCTCTTAAAAACCCATTTGGTCTATCCATAGGGGGTGAAGTTTGTTAGCTTTAAACCTATTTCCGAATAAATATATGAAAAGTAAAAACAATAAAAACAAATATAACATAGGTTGAGACCTAAGGACCCCCAAAGAAGGGAGGGAGCTCACGGCTGGTGGAGCATGGAGGACCATGAAGTTCTTCTTAAGATCATCCACTAATCTATTCACAGAGGACGAAGTTTGTTAGCACAAACTAATTGCTTATACACAGTGCCTTTTAAAGAAATTAAATAAATAATTAAAAGAAACAAATAAATAATATATAAAATTAAAAAAAGTTGTAAGAGGGACATGGGACCTCGAGAGGTTATGGGGTTAAGGTTAGGGAAGGCATGGATGACCATGGGCTCCCACTCAAAATCCTAGATTAAGTGAATTATAGAAGGTGGCGTTCGCTAGCATGAAATCCATTACTTATACGTAGTTTCTTTTAAAAATATAAGAAACAATTGGGGGAAGGGCAGGGGACCTCCGTAGGCTGGGTGATAGGGCTCAGGGTCGTCGGGGGCATTGAGGACCATTGAAATCCAACTCAAAATCCTGCACTTATTAAATTATAAGGGGTGAAATTCGCCAGTCCGAAATATTTTGCTAAGAATGGGTAGCATAAAACAATTTATTATTATCAGCTTGTCAGTTGTGTTGGCTAATGCGTTTATATGGTAGTTGGCTAATATGTTTATCATAGGAAACCTTGGAACTTATGTTCGATTCCTAAACCAGACAAATATTTCATCAATTCTTTGGATACTGCTTTAGAAGCTACAAAAATTCTAATAATATTCACCGAAGATTACGTATGAACATTCAGTATATTTCTTTAGGCGTTTGTATTCATGTAAACATTAGGACTTTGTATTAGCAAAAACCTGTGGTTCTTGACAAGGTCATTTAATAACAACAGGTTCCATTCTCAATGTTTAAACAAAAGAGATTTAAATTTGCAAAGATCATCGTCCTTATAACAACAAATTTAAATTTACATTCTATTCTATTTACATTATTTTCATTGATAGGACACCATGTGTGGTCTGAAAAAAAAAACACACTTGCCAGGACATTCAAACTAAAAAGAATTGATACGAGTGTTGGCTATATAAACGTTGGTTTTTGTCCAAATAAAACGCATCTACCAGGATATTCAAACTAAAAAAGATCGGTAAGATCGTTGGCTAGATGAACAGCTTTACCAAATGGGGGCTGACCATAACAAATACCTCTGGTGACCCCCTATTTCTCTGCTAGTAAGTGTTATAACTAAAAGGGGTAAAAAGTAAAGGATCTTTAATATTTTGAGGAAATGTCCTAATGAAAACATCTCGGAAAAGCATCTTAACAACGTCTCGAAGAAAAAAAAATCTTGAAAAACGTCTTAAAAAGGGATTAAATTGTTTAAGGGGCTAGCATTTCTAATTGGCACTACTAATCCCCTACAGCACCTCTAGGATGCACTTTAACTATACTACTAACATTTATGACGATAGAAGCTCTTTATTGTGTAGCCTTATAAGCCAAATTATGATTACCTGTGTCATTCATTTGAAAAGAAAGAGATATATTTGTCCCTATCTTCCCGAATCTTCCAGCCGTCTTAAAATGCCCATTGCCTTCGGAATTTTGACTCCCGAACTGGTAATTCTCTTTAAGAGAATTTAGAGGAAGGTTCAATAAATCTGCCAAAATTTTTAATTGGTCATCTGATAAATCAAGAATTGGTTCCCACAGGTCGGAATCCTTGGCATTGGCTTTGCTGAGACTAAAAATGATAAATAAAAGAAGAATACGTCAAAAACGAAATGAAAACGACAGAACTAAATAACTAAAAATGTTTAAATGATTGCTGCTAGTAATATATGTAAATTTTTTATGTTTAATTTTAAAATAAGATTGAAATAAAATAGCTCTTGTTACCATTCGTTAACACAAGGGTGTAATGTCATTTGTTACAAAACTAATGAAGTACAGGGGGCATTGACTATGAAGGCTTAGTAATTTAACATCTCTTTGCTTAATCATGACCTTTGAATACTTATACGGGTGCATTGTAATTTTCAGAGCAGAGGAAATAGCTTCTCGCTACGAAATTCTGTTTAAAAGTAAAAGCCGAAACCTTCTTTTCTAGAAACTTAAAACAATATCTAACTTCTTCCTTTTGTGCCAGAGTATGAGACATTTGGTTTTAGTAAAACTTATATTATTAGAAACTGAATTCGATTTTTTGTTTGCTGAGAGTAGAGTATTCTGTTTAAAGATCAGGAAACGAGTGGCCTCTGAAATTAGTCAAGCATTCCTGATAGAGAAAAAAAATTAAATCTAAGCTTAAAGGTAATTTGTTTTGATTAAATTGGTAGTTTTGGGAGTTCCCTGGGTTGCTATCTTCTTTGATTGCAAACCTTATCGACACAAACGAAGTGAAATATCAATGTTTTTAACTAAGTCCGATAGTCACATAACCAATATGCATTAGCTTTAGGGTGACTAATCGATGGTGACTAATGAGCTGTGTGCGTGTAACTGATCTCACTTTCAACTTATTTCTATCCCTCTCAACTTACTTAACCAAACCTTCGCTCAACTCGAACCCCATGTAATTCACATTTTGTTTTGGCCTTATTATAACTGGTATGGTGAAATAATAATATGCATATGGCTCTTAAATCATGCTTATTTTTGGTCCCATATGGTCTAGTGGCTAGGATAGTTAACTTTTACTTAACAGGCCCGGGTTCGATTCCCGGTGTTAGAAAATTTTTAGCTCTATAATCTTCGAACATTTGAACCTTTTATAATTATAAATGACTCTATTTTTAGGAGTTTTTTTTATATTTCTTAGCATTGGACTGATCGTCTCTTACTAGGTTGCTAGCTACTGCTGCAACCCAAATTCACATATATATTTATTTATGAGAGGCAGCCTGGCCGAGTGGTCTAAGAAACTGGTGTTAGCCACCAGTCTCTTTGGAGGCGTGAGCTCAAATCTTACGGCTGGTATGCGATTATGTTTGTAAGACTGCAGTGTGAAAAGGCATCAAAAATGTAGTTTTTGGTGGAAAAATTTATTCTCTTATAGAAATTATTTATTTTAGTTACAAAAGGTTTTTAACCCAGTTAATTTCCTTTAAAATGAGCCATTGAACAACTCTCTACGATTTTCCAGTGCAAAGCTATCTCTGGAAAAGAAAGAAAAAAAGAAAGAAAAATATCCCGTTTAGGCAGAATGTTGTAGTAGCTGCCACTTTTCTTGATTTTCAAGCCAATATATTTCCCTTGCTGTTCAAGCCAAGGGACAGAAATTTTAATATACAGGGGTTTCGGACAAGGTGGTTCTAATGGTGTACTTTTGTTTTGATCTGACTCTTTTTTTTAGGAACTATGGGTTTTTATATTTCTTAACATTGGACGTGATCGTCTCTTACTAGGTTGCTAGCAACCGCTGCAACCCGGATTTTTCAGGAGCTATGGTTTTTTTTATTTCTTAACATTGGACGTGATCGTCTCTTACTAGGTTACTAGCTACCGCTGCAACCCAGATTATTTTCCACTCTGGGGTTTGATAGTCTCTTACTAGGTGTCTAGCTACCACTAAAACCAGGAGAGAATGAGGCATCAAACTAAACCCAATATGTGCCAACATTTATTCTTTACTAGGTTTTGGCCATCTCTACAGCCATGCTATCGATGAATCTTGCATAATCCCCATTTATAATTAACCACACCGATTCCTTATTTAATTTTCTTAGTAAGTTAACCATTTTTATCATGTCTTATATGTAGCACATTCATCTTGAGTATCCAATAGTACAATGGTAAACATAACTGCTTGTCACGAGGTCGATCGGGGTTCGATTCCCCGTTGTAGGGAATTTTTAATTTGTTGACTTTAAATATAACTTTACAAGCCTACACTATAGTTAAGCGACCCATACCAGTTAGTATAGGCAAGAGTTGGATCTTTATTATAAATACAAAAATTAAACTAATTTTTAAATTTTCAGGTATTTTTCTAGTCTAAATTAAAAGATTAAAACTACTGTTCAGACACCATAAATATTTTTGCAGTTTATAACTTTAGCGATTATGACCTTAAAACGAAAATAAAATAAAAATTAATTTTTTCATTTTTTACGTCAGGTCGCTCATTAAGTCATATATGGTTATTAGTACACAATAGGTTTTAGATATTACTTCATGTCACTTATTACGTCATATATGGTTATTAGTAGATATTCGGTAAAATATTCGTTCTTTTTTATAATTAACATATTACTGTAATATCAATACGACTATTAATTAGTACTACAATAGATCATATTGACTGACATCGATCCTTTATGTAATAATTGATTACAAACAGGAAAAAGCCTACGGCTTTTTATTCTTTGAAATAGTAAGAGACTAGCCTCAAACATTCAAGTAGCTAACTAAATCAAATGTATATAATTGGTTTTTATTCCAATGATCGTCTTTTAATTGAAAATTTTAATATATTGACCTTAACTATGTCTGTACTAGCCTATACCATAATTAAGTGGCCTATAAAATTTATTATAGGCAAGAGGTCGTTCTTATTATATCCATCACGGGATTGAAGCCTGTCTATAAATTGACGAGCATTTTGATTTGGTTTTACAGTCCGCAACATATGACCGACGCCATTACACATGTAAGAGAATTCTTGCAATTGGAAGCTGTGAAAAAGAAACTGTTTGTCAAGACGAAACTTAGTATGTCTGCTAAGAAGCCTTGATTTAAAACATTCTGCATTCCTAATCCGAAATAGTCTTGCCTTGTCACGCAAGCCATATTTGCCTTTCGGGAAAAGATTTGGAAACACTTTAAGATTAAGTTCTTCCTGAAATAAGTCTTCGCTCTCACCTTTTAGTTTCTTGATTTGAAATTGGTCAGTACCAAGATCTTTCATTAGCTTAAAATCCTCTATTAAGTCTTTTGGAACCGCTGAATTGAGAGGATGGACAGAAAAATGTTCAACCAATGTAGATTTTGCGCTTTCTGTCAGTTTCTGAAGGATTGCAGCTTCCGGTATTTCAGGTAAATTATCAACACCAACCGCTTTTTCAGCAAGACGTGCTTCAAGTATTTTATTTAAATCTTCTAGGGTGTATGCACGTATTGTTTAATAGAGACTGTTGTTCTCTCTTAACCACAAAAGTGCTTCATGGACTTTTCTCAGATCTATTAGTGCAGTCCAAACATTCTTGTTGTAAGTAGGCTGACCATTGACAATGACTACAAAACTATCAATGTTAAGAAGTTTTTCAGGCTGAATATCTGCATTTGCTTGCACATCAACAGGTAGATATACTATTCTCCCCTTAAGAGCGTCAACAAGTTCTGTTCTAGGTCTCTTCAATGCATTTACTTGCCCTAATCTGACGATCGTAAGACAAGGCATTACAAATCGAATCATTGCCATTTTAAAATTATTTAAACACTTTATACATTCCGGTGTACAGTCTATATGAAGGTTATTTAATACTGATCGGATATTCTCCTTACTTTTCAACGTTTTCCCAGCACAGTAATCACAGACAGAGAATGAATCTATGACATCCTCTTTCCAACCTGTATAATGAATTAGCTGTTCTCTGTCATCTTTGGGTATGTCCTGTTGTAGGTGTTCTAAAATCGTGGCCATCATTACATCAAAACCTTTCTTATTTGAAAGGGATCTTAGACTCTTCAATTGGTATTTTGTCTTTATCTGCTCGCAACTGTCACAATGCATTGTGGGGTATACACCCCTGATGTTAGCTACCTTATCAAGGCTCTCACCAAATAATTTTATTATTGTATTTTCATCCACAGAAACTCTAATATTTCTATCACCGTAGATGAAGTCTTGACTATTATTACGACAGTCTACTTGACACTTCTTCTATATAATGACTTAGTTCCTTGTACGAGCCCTCGACTTTTAGTAGATTAATATGTTGTATAATCTTAGATTTTGATACTGCCTTATATACGCTATTAATGAAACAGGTCAAGACAGGAAAATGTGGAGCTAGTGCCCTTAGAGAACGCAAATAGCTCTGACATCCCTCATTTGGGCTACAGTATAACGAATGCCCATGCTTTCTTGTGTCCCTGTAATTGATTTCACAATTATCCAAGTCGCCAAGGTAGAAATTAACCACTTTGTCAGTTGAAAATTTTAATGCTATATTATTTTCGATCACATCCAATGTTAAGAAATATAAAAACCCATAGTTCCTAAAAAAAAGTCATATCAAAACAAAAAGTAAACCATTAGAACCGCCTTGTCCGAAACCCCTGTACAGTAAAATTTCTGTCCCTTGGCTTGAACAGCAAGGGAAATATATTGGCTTGAAAATCAAGAAAAGTGGCAGCTACTACAACATTCTGCCTAAACGGGATATTTTTTTTTTCCTTTTTTTCTTTCTTTTCCAGAGATAGCTTTGCACTGGAACATCGTAGAGAGTTGTTCAATGGCTCATTTTATAGGAAATTAATTGGGTTAAAAATCTTTTGTAACTAAAATAAATTATTTCTAAAAGAGAATAAATTTTTCCACCAAAAACTACATTTTTGATGTCTTTTCACACTGCAGTCTTTCAAACATAATGGTATACCAGCGGTACAAATATAAAGCAGCGAAATTCAGCTAGGAGGGGCTGGAACCCTCCATGCCCCCACCCCTTTACGGGCGCATATAAGTGCAGGTAGGTACTTCAAATACCATATCGAGACATACTTTAGTGTGTAGATCCATCCCTAAGAGTTTAATTTTTCCTACCCCTTTCCAAGACAGAAAAAGTAGCTAATCTAAAATTTTACCAAGATTAACAAGCCTTATTATTTGACAAATAAAATGCGGTCTAGGCTTAGTTTGACTTACTAACTCCTATGAAATATGCCAGAAAGATCGTCGCACAGGCAAGAATGATCAGAAAAAAAACACAATCATATATAACCAGAAATGTACATGTTAATCTCGTCTGTATTGTTCAAGTCAAAGCACCTTTTGATTACTGGTAAGAAATGAATCTGTTCATCCCCGTAGCGATGAAATTAACTGACGTCACAATTGTTTTAGTCAAAGTGACTCATATTTCTCTTCCAATTTATAATTCAAGGCTGATTTTAAAAAGCCGAGTCATACCTTAAAGGGAAACGTACTAAGTCAATTGGTGTACATAAAAGGTAGGGTGGAATGTCATGGGCGTCACTAATGATTGCTTTAGGATAAAGGAGGGACAGCAATACAGCTACAGAGAAAGGCCTATTATTTTATTTCTGACCGAAATAATAGTTAACATTAATGGGTGTATGCATCTTGTTCTCTAGTTTGCAGTCAATTACGTGATGAAGGGTGGGGTGCTGAAGCTATATTGGCAGTTTATAAAACTTTACATGTCCAGCAAGTTCTATCATACCTATTAAATCTTTATTAATAAGAAATCACTAAAAATCCTTGATCATCAATAAACTTCAGCATTAATCTTCTTGGATTAGAGCTAAATCTTTCCAACTTCTACCTTTCTTCAACTGATTTTTTAACCATATCTAGTGTGAATTGGAATTTCTAGGGGATGGGCAGCTTCCCCCCTTCCATACACCCGTGGAATAGAATAGTCTCCTGAAAATGCTATTATTCACTTTCTTTTGTAAAGTGCACAGA